>JABSNV010000195.1:0-84462 GCA_024085815.1 Flaveria linearis | reverse complement strand
ACGATTTAGAGTCCATTCGCACGATTGTTTGCCCATTCGCATAGTTGCCTAATCGCAAGATCCAGTCGCGTGGAGGCCATGCGACGGAAGTATGTCCATCGCCCAAATAGGGCTGTTTGTGTACAAAGAAGAGATAGTATTGCATGAATGTGCACGATGTATGTATGATAAGTATGATGTAGCCTTGTATGATGGTAATGACTGATGATTTTAAATATCGATGTTTCCTTGTTTCGATATCTGTTTATCCTTTTGTGACTTTACGTGTTATGATTAACGAATGAAACGAAAGTAATAAGAAACGTAAAGTGAAAGATAATGAAGAGGAACATGATGAATTAATGCATGCATTAATAAATGCATGCATTAATGAATGAACGAATGAATGTAAGAAAAGGCTTACAAGCAAATGTATGGAGCTGCACACCCCTGGCAGGTGTTAGCTCAACGTTGTGCGGGTTAGCTACCCCGAAGGATGCATATTGGGGTCAGTCTTTGTGATTGACCATATGTATAGGATCCTTACCGCTTGCCCTAGGTGACTGGATCAGCAGTAGTGCACAATGTTCGGTGATTGATCATCACAGGTCCAGCACCAGCAGTAGTGCACATGTTCGGGGTTACAGCGTATGGCATTGATCCATAATGAAAGAGGAAAGATAAGTGTGCGTGTACTTGCCCTAGGTGACTGGATCAGCATAGTGCACACGTTCGTGATTAATCATCACAGGTCCAGCACCAGCATAATGCACAATGTTCGGGTATTGTACACGTCACCGAATGTAATGAACGTACGAATGAATGTGATGAACGCATGAATGAACGCAACGAACGTACGAACGAATGTAATGAATGTATGAATGTATGTAAGAGACGTACAAACAAAAGAAGAATGTGAATGTTATGATAACGGCCAACGATCGAAAGCTAATGAACGAATGATTAAGATAATAATAATATTATCTATGTGTACGTATGTTGTGTGATCGCATGTAGTAAGAAACGGTTTAAACGGAAGAAAAGTATGTTTTATTATAAAACTAGAACTCACTCGCAACGCTGACTTTTTATGTGTTTCCAGTTGGCAGGTAGTGTTGCTGAGGATGGCCCGAGCGGCTACTCAGCTCTTTTGGGATGACATTCCTTTGTACATAATGTTGTAACACATTATGTTGCATGCAGTGTTTGTTGGATCAATAAACGGAATTACTTAAGGATCCTCTAGTTTTAAATGTTTCCGCAACATTATTGTAATGTTATGTAATGTAAAAATATGTATTTTGTAGCTCATCAACGATGTATTATTTTGCAAAAGCTTTTATGATGAAATGAGAATGTCCTTTTAATCGATTCCGCTGCATGACTTTACTTAGTCAATCTTGTTAGCTAGATTGTATAGGGCTAGATCATTTTTGTATAGGCTTAGTACTTGAAATCAAGTCTTGTAATTAACATTTGTAATAGTCAAAATATTATATATGTGATTTGATCTATAGGTTACCCCATATATGTATGTGTTTTGATTTGTGCTTTGACAGGAGAAACAATATTCTTGGGATGGATTTGATAAAACTGACCAAGTGTAGGAAACATCTACGGATGAACAATTTTGTTAATCCGTAGATATGTTTCATACAAGACCAAATGACAAGTGTAGTTCCTACGGATGATCAAGTTCCATGAAGTGAAGACTCTTACGGAAGGAGGATTATCTACGGAAGAACAACATTCCTACGGAAAAGCAAATCATCTACGGAAGAACAAAGATCTGCGGAAGGCAAGACTCCTGCGGAAGACCATTATACTGTGTGATTATCATTCCAAGAAGTCAAACAAGTCAACAAGATCAACAACAAATCCCGAGATCCGGTGTTTACTTAGCCGACTCAAATCATCTATAATATGAGTCCTAGGTTTCACATCTCGGAGAACACAATCAATCAATATACGGCTGTCAAGAGTTCATTGTGCAACCCTAATTGCCGTCACATCAACATCAACATCATTCGATTCACAGAATTCGATTGTTCGTAGTTATCATTATTCTTTTTGTAATCATTACGTTATAGTTATGAAATACTTTTGAATAATTATTGATTTTGCATTTATTGTGTTTCTGTGGTTGTGTTCATAATTAATCATTCAAACAATTAAACGTCAATTAATGAAATTCCGCGATCATTAAATTGATTTATTTTAATACTGATAATTCCTGAATTGCGATCCTTGGATTCACAGGTGGTCAGAGCCATTGGTGCTCATTGATTTAGATCAATTGATCTATCAGTATTAAAATTGTTTAATTGATTTTCAAACAATTAAATCAACGACTGATTTTTTTTGGCAAGCACTCTATCATTGCTTGTTTGATCAGATCTATATTCAAATCATTGAATACTAGAACTGGGTCTTTGATAGATCTGTCAATTTTCGTGTTTTAAGTTTTATTCATTCGTTTACTTTAAACATGAGTAATTTTGGAGGAGGATCTTATCAACCACCAAAGTTAGAAACAAAGCTGATTTTAATCTCCTGGAGATCAAGTTCAGAATCATGTGAACTACACAGATTCTGACTTGTGGGAGTCCATCACACAAGGTCCTTATATTCCACCCACTCTTGGGCCGGATTATAATGACAAAATCAGCCAATCAGCACTAAGGACTTGCCACCTGATGATGTCAAGAAGGTAAAGTCGATATTAAAGCATACAGCTTGCTTAGTATGGCTTTACCTGAAGAAATCTTGATCAGGTGCGAGAACTACAAACCAAATTCCCTGTGGAAGATACTTCACACTCTCTGTGAAGGGAGTGATGAGATCAGAAGCATAAGGAAAGACACCCTTAGATCACAATATGAAACTTTTCATCATATTGAGGGTGATCAATTCCTCAGCAACTCCATAGATTTATGCAACTTGTTACGGAGATGAACATCTTGGAGTTGAAATATACAACTGAGGAACTTAACAAGAAGATGCTCCATACTTTGCCTGAAAGTTGGAAGCAAACTGTCTCCATGTTCAAGAACACCATTGATCTCAAGACAACTGGTCTAGATACATTGGTTGCTAAAGTAGAAGCACTTGAACTGGATGAACAATCAAGAAACAAGAGTGTGAGAACTCATGTCTCACCTTATCACTTCAAGGAAACAAAGAATGCTGGAAGTGCATTTATTTCTAATAATGAAGATGATAACTCTTGTACTTTGAGTGATGACGAGGAGGAAGTAAGTTTTTATGCCTCAAAACCCACTAAAAAGTCATCTCAAGTAAAAATCAAAGGAAAAGGCTAAATCTACAGAGAAAAGAGAGCCATCATCAACAGCAACTTCAGAACCAATAACTGTGATATTGGATTCTGAAGAACAAAAGCAGCCTTTGCAGCTTTTAGTTCTAGCTTTCAAGCATATCTTGGAAGTTCCCTTACAGCAGCAACATCTGCCAACAAGATTTGGAGGAACTACCTCCTGATGTTGTAGAAGAGATGGATCTGCAATGGCAGATGGCTATGATTGCCTACAAGCCAAGCAATATCTTCGAAGAAACAAAAATCTGGCAGCAGCTAGCAAAACATCGAAGATTGGAGTAGATAAGTCAAAGTCAGATGTTATAAGTGCAATCTCTATGGTCACTTTTCTAAGAATGCAACCAACATCAACTCCACAGTATCAGCGCAGCAACAAACAAATCACAGCCATCTCTCAAAGATCTCTGCATAGACAACCTCAGCTCACATCCCCACCAGCCACAAATCATCAGCAGGACCAAGTAACTCTAAAGAGACAGGTTGATCATACTTCAGATGAACTTGTGACTGGAGTTTGTATGAGAAGGAAGTGGTAGAGGAGAATCAAGCACTGATGGCACATATGGAAAACAAAGTTCCTCCAATGGCCAAAGAGGAACATTATGGAGAGCTGACAACAAGTGGTATGTTGACAGTGGTTGTTCCAGACATATGACCGGCAACTGTGCACTTCTCCATGACTTCAAACATAAACATGCCTCTTATGTGGCATTTGGTGGGGATAAGAAGGGAGGTAAAATTGTTGGTGAGGGAATGGTAACTAACGGTGTTTAACATTTGAAAAAGTAAATTACTGTGAAAATTTGCAGTATAATTTACTTAGTGTTTCCCAATTTGTGATCAAAATTATTTAACACTATTTGATAACACTAACTGTTACATTCTTAAGCCAGGTTTTACAGTTCCAGAAGACTGGATACTTCTTAAAGCATCAAGAAAAGGCAACACATATATATGGATATGAACAACACAACACTCACAATCATGAGACATGCCTGCTGTCCAAATCTTCCGAAGATGAATCTCAATTGTGGCATAGAAGGCTTGTCCATTCCAACATGAAGAACATGAATAAATTGGTGAAAAATGACTTAGTCATTGGATTACCAAAGAAAGAATTTCATTGTTCTAATCACTGTTCTTCATGTTATAAAGGAAAACAACACAGAGTGTCTCACAAATCCAAAACAATCAACACAAACACTACACCACTCAAATTGCTTCACATGGATCTCTTTGGTCCAACCAATGTGCTGAGCATTGGAAAAAGGCAATATTGTTTGGTGATAGTTGATGATTTCACTAGATTTACATGGGTCTTTTTCTTAAAACATAAAGTGAAACATCTGAAACATTAATGGACTTTGTAATCAAGATTGAGAATCAACTTGATTTAAAAGTTAAAATTTTTAGGAGTGACAATGGAACTGAATTTGTTAATGCTGATTGGATTCTTTTTGCAGGACTAAAGGAATAGCTAGACAATTCAGTGCCCCAAGAACTCCACAACAAAATGGAGTGGCTGAAAGGCGAAATAGAACACTGATAGAAGCAGCCAGAACAATGCTAGCTGATTCTCAGCTGCCCATTACATTCTGGGCAGAAGCTGTGAATACAGCCTGCAACGTTCAAAACAGAACTTTGATAGTCAAAGAACATAATAAAACACCTTACGAACTCTTATTTAAAAGAAAACCTTTTATAGGATATCTTAGAGCTTTTGGGTGTCATGTGTCTGTTTAAATACTAAAGAACAATTGGGAAAATTTTCTGAAAAAGCCTATGATGGTTTCTTTGTTGGATATTCATCCACTTCTAAATCATACAGGGTGTACATTCCAGAACATAACATAGTTGAAGAAACTCCCAATGTTTCTTTTGATGAATCCATGTTTACTACCAATGTAAAAGGATCATCTTGGTTATTTGATATAGATGCATTAACAGAATCATTTAACACTGGTTATCTGATCAATGCAGGTGCTGCGGATACATGTTATCCCTTTGTGCCCCAAGTGTGAATGAAGTGCCTTTAACAGCTGATCCACCAAGAGCACGTGTGCCACCTGAACCACAGCAAAGATCAAGTCAGCAGCATGAAGCTATTTCTGGAGAAGCAAACTCTTCATCCCCAGCACATGTAAATTCATCAGCAGATGTCCCTCATCCGTAGATGTCACTACTGATGCTAGAAATGAAGAGGCAGTCATCCAACCACCATTACCAGCTGACCAACATCGTTCATCCGTGGATGATGTAACTCCTACGGAAGTACAAAATACTGCTTCCGTAGAACTACCTGCGGAAGAACAAATACTGCTTCCGTAGAACTACCTGCGGAAGAACAAAATACTGCTTCCGTAGAACTTCCTGCGGAAGAACAAAATACTGCTTCCGTAGAACTTCCTGCGGAAGAAGACAAAGCAGCCAATCAAACACCAGCTGATCCTAACGACCATGAGTCTTTTGATTATTTCATCGACTCAACTTCTCAGCTAACACCATCTGCTTCAATGGGCTTCTCAAACTTAGACTCCACAGTTCAAGTTGATGCTGTTTCAACAAGCAGAGTACACAAATCTCATCCAACAGACAACATCATTGGGGACCTGCATGCCAGAACCACAAGGAGCAAAGGAGGTGTGGCAAACATTTGTTTGTTCACCTGCTTTTATCTCAAACAGTCCCTGCAAACATCACAGCTGCACTGAAAGACAACAGCTGGATTGAGGCCATGCAAGAAGAGTTGCAACAATTTAGAAAACAGAAAGTGTGGACTCTTGTCGATTTGCCTTCAGGTCAACATCCAATTGGCACAAGATGGCTTTTCAAGAACAAGCTGGATGACAGAGGTATCATAGTAAGAAACAAGGCCAGACTCATTGCACAGGGATACACTCAGGAAGAAGGAATAGACTATGATGAAGTCTTTGCCCCAGTTGCAAGGATTGAAGCTATACGAGTCTTCCTAGCCTATGCAGCATTCAAGAAGTTCACAGTCTATCAGATGGATGTCAAGTGTGCTTTCCTTTATGGGAAAATTGATGAAGAAGTCTATGTGGCACAACCCCCTGGTTTTGAAGACCCTGATTATCCACATAGAGTATACAAGCTTGACAAAGCCTTGTATGGTCTTCATCAAGCACCCAGAAAGTGGTATGATACACTATCATCCTTCCTGCCGAAGAATGGGTACAAGAGAGGAACTATTGATCAGACACTCTTCCTCAAACAAGAACATCAAGATCTTTTGGTTGTTCAAATATATGTTGATGACATCATATTTGGATCCACCAATAAGAAGCTGTGTCAAAGCTTTGAAGACTTAATGAAATCTGAATTTCAGATGAGCTCCATGGGAGAATTGACTTTCTTCCTTGACTTACAAGTTCATCAGAAACCAGATGGCATTTTCATTAATCAAGAGAAATACATTCATCAAATTTTGAAGAAGTACAATCTTGCTGATTCCACTTCCTGCAAGACACCAGCATCAATATAGACAAGATTGTGCCTGACCCTGCTGGCAAATCCGTAGATCAAAGATTGTACAGATCTATGATCGGTTCTTTAATGTATCTAACTGCCAGTAGACCTGACATAATGTTTGCTGTTTGTGTTTGTGCCAGGTATCAATCAGACCCAAAGGAGTCACATTTGAATGCTGTAAAGAGAATTTTCAGATATCTGAAAGGCAAACCTGCATTGGGACTTTGGTATCCCAAAGATGGAGACTTTAGCCTCTACTCATACTCAGATAGTGACTATGGAGGGTGCAACAACAACAGAAAATCCACAACTGGTGGATGTCAATTTTTAGGACCAAGACTTGTTTCATGGCAGTGCAAGAAGCAAACAAATGTATCTGTATCCACGGCTGAAGCAGAGTACATAGCTGCTTCAGCAGGTTGCTCTCAAGTACTTTGGTTGCAAAACCAATTACTTGATTATGGTTACAATTTCCTTCATACACCAATTCATATTGATAATTCAGCTGCTATGTTTATAACTGCTAACCCAGTTCAACATAGTAAAACAAAACATATAGAAATCAGATACCATTTTCTGAGAGATTGCTCTGAAAAGGGTCTAATCAAGTTAGTCAAAGTAGACACAACCAATCAGCTTGCTGATTTGTTTACTAAAGCATTTGATTCTGTTAGATTCAATTTTCTGATAGAATCTTTAGGGATGATTAACTTAGAATAAATCAACAAAAGCATATGATTGACTTTGTGAAGAGTAATCGTTGAGGATAACTTAAGTGTCTGTTAGAACATCTATACATGCATTATATATGGGAAATGATAGTAGACTATACTTGGCTATTAAACAAAAACTCAATCTGACTTATATCATACTGATATGTGAGTAGGTTCAACTTGAGTGGAAACAAAGCTAAGAGCATGCCAAACTAAAAACATGAGGTAACTGTCTGTGAGGATTCCATTTGAGAATCATGAAGGTATGTTCTCTCCTGCTGTGATCAAATCACTTACACAAGCACACTATGTAAAATACTTTATAATATTCTATCTTTGCAAAGTCATATTCCCTCTGTTTTGTGTAAACAAAGACCTGGGAATGTGATTAACAAGTGTGATCTTCATTCTCCCTCTGTTTTGTGTCAACAAAGACCTGGGTTAAAGTTCACCTCTGTTTTACGAAAGTAAAGACCTGGTGACTATGAAGATCATATTTCAGCTCTAAAAAGGAATCACTTGTGATCCATTGAACATCAAGCTCAAGAGCTATCACCTCAACGCATTCATGAGACTGAACATTGTCTCAAGATAGAACTTATAACTTAATGTACATAGTCATTGTGGAATGTAGTGATTTGCCTCATCTACGGAAGACATACTCTAACGATAATTGAATGTGGGACTCATGATTGCTACTGATTAACAAACTTCACAACATGATAAATTGCATGCCTAGTTGATACAACACTCATGTTTGAATTTAAGTGGATTTATATACTTGCAATCAGATATGTGTTGAATCGACTAACAACATCAGCAGAAGCCAATTTATAGTATGATCCCTCTATATATATGCATGCATGTACCTGTTTCACAGATTCTTAATTGTTATTTCAACAGAATTTCTCTCATTTAGAATGTCATAAGCCTGTCATGCCTGTTCACAACTTAAATTTATGATGAATGCAACAGTTTCACATTAATCACAAATTTAGGGGGAGTAGTTCACGCATGAAAAACAAACAATAAAAACTGATAATTGATCTGAATTATTTTGAAGGAATTGGAACTTGAGCACTAACTTGAATACAGGATACAGGAAACTTGCATCCCTGTACTTAATTGCCATGTAAATAAAGTCAACAATGTCCAACATCAACATTTGATTCTACTATGTAGATATCATACATTTAAAGTTCTCAAAACTTTAAGTTCCGCAGAAGTTTCAGTAATACTTCTCATCCGTAGAAGTAACAGTGAAATTTCTGCATCCGCAGAAGTCACAGTAATACCGCTCATCCGTAGAAGTATTATGTGATCTCTGATTCAGCAGCAAAACAAGCAAAACAAAACAAATGCATTATTTGAACTTACATCCAATGTAAAGTTCCGCAGATGTTGACATCCGCAGAAGTTAAGGTTCAGCAGATGTTGACATCCGCAGATGTCAAGGTTCCGCAGATGTTCTGCGGAAGAAATAATGCACACTAAACACTTGGAATAGGGAAAGGAATAAATGAAAGTGGGCACAACATAGGAATAAATGAAAGTGGGCCCAACATAATGTGAGCCCAACATAATTAATAAAAGATGTTAATTATGTTCGACTATAAATAAGGTTTCTGACCTGAAATTCATTATAACTTTTACAGAGCACTTTTTCAAATTAACCTAGAAATTCGCCCATTTTCCCTCTTTTTCAAAATTTCAAAAAATCAACATTATCCAGTAACCGATTACTGATACTGCAAAGGTAAATCATGTCGTAAACATCAATACGGAACTGGTTAATCGATTATTGTCATTCAAACGATTCAACTGCGTGGTTTCTAACTTGATTTTCTTTGCAGATGGCAAATAGATTTGCTAAGGAGCATAATGTGTGCGCATACTTGAACGCTGATGATCCAGCAGCGGAAGGATGTCGAGATATCATCAGATATCTCCGACGATCCAGGCTCTTCTACGCCTTGACGGCTGAGCCTGTGATCCATCAGTCGCACATAATCGGATTTTGGAATTCAGCTCGAGTGGAAGAACAAAACGATGAGGAGGTAATAGTGGCTGAAGTTCTGGGTCAGCGTCTTCGAGTGAATGAAAGCACCTTACGAAGATGTTTGGAACTCGGAGATAGAGAGATAGGACACCCGGACGTTTTCGAGAATGAATACATAGAAAAGGTATTCAATCTCATGGGGTACGATGGTGATTATGAGAAAGGAGAAATCAAGAAGGGTAGGCTGTGCAAACCGTACAGGTTCTTATGTCACACCTACCTGAAGTGCATGTCAAACAGGAAGTCGGGGTTAGACAGATTTTCTCGACACATCTCATCAGGAATTATTGGGGTGTTCGAGGGAAGAATCTACAATTATGCAAGATACATCTTCAATTGTTTGTGCGAGCAAGTCAAATTACAAAGAATGAGAAGATGTACATGTTCCCAGATTCCTGCAATTGGTGATTAACTCAGAGCTCCCAAGCTTGAACAGGGTTGGAGAAGTGTTTGTTCAAGCTCACCTGAGCAAATCAGTGCTGAATAAACTTAGTGGAAAGTATGAGGGTCCTGACATGCCTATGTTTGCTCATGTTATTGATCCACATGCTGATCTGCCACAAGAGTTGGCGTGGGCAGATGAAGCTGAATCATCTGTTGATTCTGCTCAATCTTCTCACTCACCACACCAAACACCACAACACCAACAACAATCACCAATCCAAACACCACCACTACAACATGATCACCAAGCCAATCACCGCAACAACCTCAATCACCATCAAGCCTAAACACCCAACCAATCTCCCCAATTCAACCACACCAATCACCTGTTCTGATATCATCATCTTCATCTCATCACACTCAACCATACTCTCCACTCCAAATCCAATCACCCATACAACCACCACCAGAATCCCCAAAACCCCAATCACCGGAAAGTGCTGAGACTGAACCACTTGAGGTGACTGAGTCTGTACACTCTGTACACTCAGGAGACACCGAAATACTATCTGAAGCAAGCACTGTCCTTTCTCTCCAACTCACACAGATGAACAACCTTCATCAGCTCATACCGAGCCAATACCTGCTGATGAACCCGGGGAGACTCAAGAATCTGCTCAGGATGTCACTGCTTACAATGAAGATGACTTAAGTGACAGTGACATTCCTGTAAGCAAAAGCTTTCTGGTTGCAAAATACAACAAGTTGGTGCTTAAATCCAACAAGAGAAAACAAAGAATTGTGGAGCTGTACGGAGTTATCCAAGAAAAGGATGAAGAACTAACAAAGAAGGATGCCAGTTTGAAAAGGCTGAGAGAAGATGCACAATGCAACAATGAAATTATTGATGCATTGTTCAAAACAAAACGGGAGCTGGAGGCAACTTTGAAACAAGAGCAAAATGAAAAGGCCGAGCTAATAAAGCAAAAGGATCTGGAAATAGAGAGCCTGAAAAGAAAGCTCTCTGATTTGAAAACAAAAGTGGATTCAAGTGCTGAACCAGAAAAACAATCGGGTAGAGCTACTAAGCCGCTGATATCCTACACCCGAAAAAGAAAATACTTTGGAGCCACACAAAAGAAACCAGAAGAAGAAAGCTCCCCAAAGAAATCAAAAGTTCCATCTCCTGATCCTACACCTTCAGTAGAAGTTTCTGCTGTGAAGGTATCCTCTGGAGAAGAAGAAGAAAGTGACAAAGAGTGGGAGGAATTAACGAGGATGGAGTCTCCCACTGCTGATAAGGGTGGAAAGGCCGATGACCTTCTAACAACTGCTGATATCTTGGAAGAGAGGCCTGACTCCAGCATGTTTATGACCCTCATCAACCATGGTTTTCCGTATGACATGGTTGAGAGGATGAACACTTCAGAGATGACCAAAGCGCTGAAAGAATTTGAGATTGCAAGATTCATAATCCCAGACTGTGATTATGAAGCATTTACAACATTCCAGTCTGTGGAGAAGATAAGGAAAGATTTGGGCCACTGTGACACAGCAAAACTTTCAAAGTACAATATGACCTGCTGGTTACAGGGGCACAATTACAAACCGCATGAGCTCAAAGGCAGAACAACTGGAGAACTGCGGAGGATGATGGAGCACGTGATGAAGGTGGAGCTGGAAACTGGTGTAAAATTCAGAACCACTGCTCCACATCCAAAAGAACAATCAAGTAAACTTGTTGCTGATCCAATAACAGTTGACCCAAAGGATCAGCACAAGGAAAAGAAACACTTATCAGAGAGCCAAGGGCATTGATACCCGGAAAGGTATGGCCTCTGGGTACAACTGTACGAGAGATTACAGAGAAGAAATCAACTCTTGTACAGCTGTATGATCATATCACAACTCCTAGTTCTGTGGAAGAAAACAGGATTATGGCTTGGAAATATGATCCAGACTGGGATTGTGCAATAATTAAGAGGACATCTGGAAGGATTGATACTTCCATGATGTAGAAGCCCTGCTCAGCCTCCCAGAGCAAGACATCAGGGATCTTCAGAGCATCCCAATGTTCAACTTTCCAATCCATCTCAGGGGGAGAGACTTCTCTGCAGCTGTGAATGGCATGAAGACAAGCTTTTCTGATGACGTGCTCATGCAAGCAAAGAGAAATGATAAGGAGCACAACAGAATGAAACAAAATCAGAAAAGAAAAACAGCTGAAGTCTCATCCCTTGTAGATGATGATCTGCTAAGAAGAGTGGGATGTACCAGAAGCTCACACACCATCAAAAGCATCTCAGGAAACCAATTCACTTGTCCTATCTCGGAATGGGGATACATTGAAAAGAATAAAGAGATGGTGCTGCTGAGAAATGTAGATGGGAAGAAGGGTGACAGGATAGAATTTTTGATCCAATGGAACTCAAGATGCTGCATCCAAGCTACATATCATACCTACATGATAAATTCTTCCCAAAGCTAACAGATGAAAAAGCCAGAATGACCTCTGCTTGTATGTGCATATAATTCAAGTGATAGATAAATTGCATGCAAAGGCATACAAGAGAAGAAAACATGAGGCTGGGTTACTGAAAGGAACAAACATAGATGATGTGTCTGAGCTCAGAATATCTGAAGAAGATGAGTTAGAGATTGTTCATAATAATAGTGTAGTGGAAACACTCACTACGGAAGAAGATGTCTTGGGACTCAATTATGACACACTTAAGAAGATCAGCAGGATGCAGATAAAGTACAAGTATGATGATCAGAAAACTGCTGTATCTTACTTCTACAATAAGATGATAGCTAGAGTCAAGGAGCTAGCTGTTTTGAAGGACTGATTACAAGAAGCTAAGCCTAAGGGGGAGTATTGTTAGGTCTAGATTGTATAGGGCTAGATCAATTTTGTATAGGCTTAGTACTTGAAAATCAAGTCTTGTAATTAACATTTGTAATAGTCAAAATATATATATATGTGATTTGAATCTATAGGTTAACCCCATATATGTATGTGTGTTGATTTGTGCTTTGACAGGAGAAACAATATTCTTGGGATGGATTTGATAAAACTGACCAAGTGTAGGAAACATCTACGGATGAACAATTTGTTAATCCGTAGATATGTTTCATACAAGACCAAATGACCAAGTGTAAGTTCCTACGGATGATCAAGTTCCATGAAGTGAAGACTCTTACGGAAGGAGGATTATCTACGGAAGAACAACATTCCTACGGAAAAGCAAATCATCTACGGAAGAACAGAAGATCTGCGGAAGGCAAGACTCCTGCGGAAGACCATTATACTTGTGTGATTATCAATTCCAAGAAGTCAAACAAGTCAACAAGATCAACAACAAATCCCGAGAGATCCGGTGTTTACTTAGCCGACTCAAATCATCTATAAATATGAGTCCTAGGTTTCACATCTCGGAGAACACAATCAATCAATATACGGCTGTCAAGAGTTCATTGTGCAACCCTAATTGCCGTCACATCAACATCAACATCATTCGATTCACAGAATTCGATTGTTCGTAGTTATGCATTATTCTTTTGTAATCATTACGTTATAGTTAATGAAATACTTTTGAATAATTATTGATTTTGCATTTATTGTGTTTCTGTGGTTGTGTTCATAATTAATCATTCAAACAATTAACGTCAATTAATGATAATTCCGCGATCATTAAATTGATTTATTTTAATACTGATAATTCCTGAATTGCGATCCTTGGATCCTGACTTTACTTAGTAAATCTAAACTATATGTTAATGTGCAATGAATGACCAACTGTGAGGTGCCCGGGATCGGGGCCTTACACATGAGCAACTAACTTACCCATAGACGACATAAATCAGTCGCATTTCATCTTAAATCATAATCTAAGCCTAGTACTAGCATTATAAACATCATAACATGAACATACACACATACGTATCTCGAAATTACACCCACCCACATACATGTTCACACATACATACATACGGGTAAGGCCCATTTTATAAAAACATGTTCACATTCATTTTCCAGCCCCAAATCAGTTAAAAACATGTTAAAAGGGGGTCTAGAAACTCACCTTAGTCTGTTTTCGGACTTAAACCTTCTCTTGACCCTTCTCAGACATTTTCAACACCTAAAACCCACACACACACACCCCGAACACATAATCATATTTATAAGCATACAACCAAGTCTAGAATCGTCTAAAGCATCATAAACTCGAGAATTCTTACCAAAAACTTCGAAGTTCTTGTTTCTTCTAAGATTCCCGAGAGTTTCTACTCTCTCTCTCTCTTTCTCTCTCTAACAAAATCCGAATGTCAGGGTGTAAGAAGCAACATGGGCGGCCATGTTGCTTTATTCACCAACTTTTCAAAGGTGTCCTTTTGGACACTTTCAACGCTCAACTTGGGTTGACTTGCATTTCTTTCTTTTCCTTTGCTTTTATTCTTTCTTTTTACCTAAAAAAAATAACCGGGTGTTACAAGAACAACACATTAGCTAAACTTAAGATTGTTTAGATGAGTGTACACGCACCATCATCTACCCAACAACATCAACAAAATAACACACCAAACCCTAAATGCTAGGATTTTCATCAACAAAATATGGCTTCAAATTCTAGATCCAATAAACAATTGAATAATTATGAAATTTGTTATCGTAAATTCATGGGAACGACATCATAGACGGTCCTACATACGCTTAGGGTGCCGGCTAACACTCAAAAATTTTTTTTCCCTAAACAATATATATAATCGAAAGTTGAGCGACACCAAAATATCTATCATCGACCCATAAAATTTGAGACCAAAAAATATAAATAAATTGATTTAATTGTTTTCAATTTTACAAAATTTTACTTACTAGAAAATTAAATAAATAAAATACTAATCATATACTTTAAAATTAAGAAAAAAATTACTAGCATAAATAAGGATAATAGTTTTTTACATGTCGTGGGGAGGGTATTGGCAGGATCTGTAAAACTAAACATTGTTAATGTTTATGCACCGCAATCGAATGTGGAAAAGAGAAATATTTGGATAAAACTTTATAATCTAATACAATCGTTTGATGGGTGGTGGATCATGTTTGGTGATTTTAATGTTGTTCGGGACCGGGATGAGAGAAAGAATTCCAAGTTTGATGCGGCTAGTACAAAAGACTTTAACGAGTTCTTTGAAGAAGCGGGATTGCGAGAGTATTATTTAAAAGGGTTGAAATATACTTTTATGTCCTACAAAAAAGGATCATGTACTTGGAGCAGAATCGATAGAGTTTTGGTGTGCAACAATGTTTTTAACCGGTGGCCGAATGGTTGTGTTCGAGCACTAAAAAGAGAGTTTTTAGATCACTCTCCGATGATTTTTTCGGTCATTGACACTAACTTCGGGCCTAAACCATTTCGGATGTTTGATTCATGGTTAGACAGAGCTGGGTGTACGGATATTATTAATACGGTTTGGACGACATTGTGTGACAACGGTAGTTCAGAAATTAATTTGCTGTCCAAACTCAAGGCTCTTCGCTCGGCCCTTAAAGACTGGTTTCGTAGATATAGTGCGGATGAACAAGCAGATGAGGCTCGGCTGAGGAAAGAAAGAGAAGATCTCGAGATCGAAATGGAAAGTAAGGAGCTTGATGAAGCTGACCTTTGGGTCTGGACCGAGTGCAAACTGGCTTTAGACGAGATCGAGCATCACAAGACATGTGACCTTAGACAAAAATCTCGTGTTCAGTGGGCTACGATGGGTGACGAAAACTCGGGATTCTTTCATAATGTGGTTAATGGGAGGAAAGCGAGTAACTTCATTCCGGGTTTAGTGATAAATGGCGAGTGGTCACAAAACCATCTTTGGTGAAAAGAGAGGTGTTAAAGCACTTTCGTGATCATTTTAAAGAATCTATTCCTGATCGCCCTTCTTTGACATGTACGGGTATGAACAAAATCACTACTCAAGATAGTTTGGAGTTGATATATATGTTCTCTAGAGAAGAAATTAAAAAGGCGGTTTTCAAATGCGGTTCTAATAAGGCGTCGGGTCCAGACGGGTTCATTTTTCGCTTTGTTAAACGGTTCTAGAACCTCTTTGAAGAGGATATTTCCAAATATTGGCTGAATTTCACGCGGCGGGTACAATCTCTCCGGGTTGCGGCTCTTCTTTCATTACATTGATCCCGAAAGTCAAGTCTCCTATGGGTTTACGTGATTGCAGGCCTATTACTCTAGTTGGGATGGTGAGTAAGGTTATTTCTAAACTCCTTACTAACCGGATCAAAAGAGTGTTAGGCCAAGTCATTTCAGAGAACCAATCAGCTTTTTTGGCTAATAGATTCATTCTTGACGGTCCGCTTATGGTTAATGAGGTGTTAGGGTGTTTGAATAAAAGACGGGAAAAAGCTTTCCTTCTCAAATTGGATTTCGAAAAGGCGTATGATAATGTGAATTGGAATTTCTTGGTATCCATTTTATCTCAAATGGGATTTAGGTCGGAGTGGTGTAAATGGATCAAGGGTATATTCATCTGCGAGAGCCGCCGTTCTAGTAAATGGGTCCCCTACATTTGACTTTAAATGCAAAAAAGGTCTTCGTCAAGGAGACCCGTTATCCCCTTTTTATTTCTAGTGGTGATGGAAGCTTTATCATGGATGCTTAACAAGGCACAAGAAATCGGCATTTTCAAAGGGATCCGGGTAGCCGATGGTGAAGGGGAACTAACTCACCTCTTTTATGCGGATGACGCCCTTATTTTGGGGGAATGGTCTAGTGATAATATACGAAATATAGCTAGAGTGCTTCGGATTTTTTATATATGCTCGGGCCTTCGTATAAATATTCATAAATCCAATATTTTTGGGGTTGGGGTGGAGGATTGTGAGGTGGATAATATGATCGAGGTATTGGGTTGTAAACGAGGTGTTATTCCATTTAAATATCTCGGCATTCATGTGGGAGCAAAAATGAATCGCATATGTAATTGGGAGCCGGTGGTGGAAGTTGTTCGAAATCGTCTCTCGTCATGGAAGGCGAAAACGCTATCTATTGGTGGGCGCTTAATCCTCATACAATTGGTGTTACAAAGTTTACCGATTTATTATCTCTCTTTATACAAAGCTCCCTCGGCGGTCATTGAGTCTGTTGAGGCCATCATGAGAAAATTCCTTTGGTCGGGCACAAGCGTCGAGAAGAAAATCCATTGGGTTGTATGGGATATTGTCACTAAACCGAAAGAAAAAGGGGGTTTGGGGGTGTTTAGATTACAAGACGTCAATGACGCCTTACTTCTTAAGTGGACTTGGCGATTTAAGCAAGAAGAGGCGTCTTTGTGGAAAACAATAATTAAAGGATGCCACGGGTCCGGGAGACCCTGGACGATGCTACCTTGAAACTCTTCTCTAAAAGGGTGTTGGAAAGGATTGTTAAAATTGGAGATAAGAGAGATCCTAATGGGCTGCCGCTTAACTCTTTTTTTGTAGGTGAATTCGGCAACGACAAATCAATTTATTTCTGGAATGACCCATGGCTTGCAAATGTTCCTCTGCGTCTGCTATATCCTAGCTTGTTCAGATTAGAAAAGAATAAGTGGGCGATGGTAGCTCAACGCATCTTATGGAACAATGGCGTTAAGTACATGCAGTGGGATTGGAGGACGAAGCTAGCGTCTGAGGTTGAAGTTACTGAGTTATTCAGCCTTCTCAATGATGTTCATGATCTCTGTTGGAAAGGAGGAAGGGATTCATGGAAATGGAAAGTTGAAAAGGATGGTCTCTTTACTGTGGCTTCGGCAAGACGAGTTTTGTCTAATACTCAAGGTGGTCTAGAAGCCTCTTCGGTTAATTGGAAGAGTTGGGTTCCTCTCAAATGTAAAATCATGATGTGGAGACTTTTTAGAGATCGCCTTCCTACAGTGGCGGAGCTTATGAAAAGAGGAGTCTCAATACATCAATCGGACTGCAGCCTTTGTCACGAGTCCATGGAAACAGCGATACATTTATTCACGGCTTGTCCCTTTACTCAAGAGGTATGGTTTTGCATCGAATCGTGGTGCCGTATGCCGCATGGGTATTTGCTAGAGATCGAAGACATAGTGAAAGCAGTGAAAATTCATTCAAGTCGCAAAGACAAGAGATTCATCCTTCTCGGTATAGTTTACACGACAATGTGGACGCTATGGAACGAAAGAAACAATCGGATTTTCAACAACAAATCTCGGAGGCCTATCGAAATTGTGGAAGTGATTAAAGCTAAGTCGTTTTTTGGTTGCATCATAGGTCTAGAATTAAAAATGTCGAATGGAAGACTTGGTGTATTTGTCCCTCGATTGATGTAATCGGTTTGCGTTTGTTCGCTCGTAGGTCCTCGCTTTGAGGACTCTTCGAGTGCGTGTTTAATAAAGTTCTCTTTTAAAAAAAAAAGCTATTAACTGTTAAACTCACAACTAATTTATTAGTTACTATTTACCAACTCATCTAATTTTAAAACCCACCTCATACTAAATTTAAAACCTCACTACCTATTTTCCATTACTTGTTTGTCTAACCTTTTCAAGTTCGATCCATCTTTAATAAACTTTAGCTCCTATGCCCACATTTTGTCGCTACTACCAATGCCAACATTTGAACCAACTGAAGTTAGACGAATCTTGTTGGTTAATTTGAGTGTTATCGACCAAACAACAACTCAAAGGGTTATAAAGTACTATCAGACGTTATAACAAGAAACTAGTTAAAACGTGGTCTTCAAAGCATTATAACAAGAAACAAATACATGTTTTGAACTCATCCCTTATCATCTATGGATTTAAATCTCAATGGTGTCGATTATGCTATGAATTAAAAGTTACAATTTGGTATTAAAAGATTGCAAGCACTTAGGCTAGGTAAGTGTGTAGCGGGGAATGCGAAGAGAGGTGTGAGAGCTACGGGGCGTGACACATCACGCTGGTGGGGCATGGCCCTACCATTGTGAGTATGGTAATGAGTGGCAGAATGGGAATATACCCATTAGGTGACTGTTGAAAATGACTATTTAAAAAATAACTTTAAAATTTTATATTTAATCGTATAAATACCTTTAAAACTTTAATTTTTTTTCTACACCTCTCACATATGTTGTACTTTTTACTTTTCTTTAATCAATCTTTAAAATCGAATTCAATAGCAGGCAACAAGATTTTCATTGGTACCGTTGTTAAAGCCACCCTCTCAATTTAAGGTTGATCATGTTAAAAGTTCACGTTTACTTACAAGACGACAATAATGGTGTAAAGCTTGATCGTAGGCAAGATGAGCACACATGAGCAAAGCGTTAAAGAGAGATAATGAGCTAAATGAGCTCATTCTCTCTCTCTCTCTCTCTCTCCCTCTCTCTATCTCTCTCTCTTGCCTTTATATGCAAGGAACTTTAAACGAGCACCCATTGGAGCTCCAGGATCCACACACATTTTAGAGACGAAAACGGGTTCACTCGGGGTTAGCTTTACTAAGCTCCATCTAGCTTTATTCTGATCCCACTCTTGGTCCGAATCCAGTAGCCCAAAAAGTCCATACACGAAGAAACATAGAACGCATATTATTAGAGAAAAAATAAGAATTATGACTATAAATGAATAAAAAGTTTATGTAATTTTAATCAAACACATCAGATAAAACCATATTACTAATGCACTTCACTGAAAATTACTTTACAAGTTTACTTGGTGCATATTTTCCCTATTTTAGTATTACCAAATAGAAGTACTAAAAAGTATCAATGGGTCCGGACAAAGCTGAATCGAGTAGGGATTATGAACCTCTATTATTAGCTATCACAATTTTAGCACCGGCGGCGAAGCCAAACCTATAATGGATTATATGCTTTTAATGTGTCAAGTGCTAAAGTTCACACAAATTCGTCTACATTAAAAAAATATATGTTATGTCTAACTAAAACTTGTTTGTTTGGAAATTCACCATAATATTAATTGAGGTATGAATGAACAGTTTTTTTTTTACTTTCTGCGATGATTATTATACAACTCCCTGATGCATAACCTGACCTTTAAATCTCATTTCTAGCCTCATTTCGGCTGTTGCTCTTTTTTCACTGGTTGTTAGTCCCCGATGACGGCGTCACCGCTCGTGCCCCTCTGCCTATGTTGCCGGTTTGGTTGCGCCATCGACGTACGAATGCTTGGCTCTTCGCTGTTGTCACGGGTGGTGGTTATTCATCTCTTCATAGATGGTGGTCGTAGCGACGATGGTGATGGCGGTATAGTCGGCTGAGGTTTGATTCCCCGTTTTGTTTTTTCCGTATGGGTAAGTCATAAGGGGTAGTGCCAAGGTTAGTGCAACCGATTACAAGTTTTAGATCTAAATTTCCATCGTAGATGATGGTGCTGGTGCGTGACATGTAGTGCTGGTTGCTAGCTGCATCCTGATTCTTGTGCCTATTTTGGCTTATCGATGGTGGTGATGGCGTTGGCGGTGGTATCGATGGTGGTGGTGCCGGTTAGCTTTATGTCCAACTATGTTTGAATGAACATTGATTTTTAGGAATTGTTCTCATTCGCGATTGATTGTTGTTGTTTCGATTTTAGGGATGTCAATTATTACGAGTTGTTGCTCATCGGAGATGAAATTTGTTTTGTTGGGTATGCTGTTGTTTTGGTGTTTGTTTGCAGGGAATCTTTGGGCAATGGTGTTACCACAAGAATCATTTTGGTTGTTTGGGTGTGGCTATCATTTATGATTAGCAGCCGTATCCGATGGCAGGTTCTGAGCCCAGTCGTGGTGTTGCTGTCCATTTGGTTGGCAATGATAATGTGAAGAATGACCAGTCTGTTGTTATGGTGTGGTAAACCAACAGGCTTGCAGCCATGACAGACAATATGTTTATTTGAGCCAATGTGCGCACTTTGAAACACACTAATAACATAAAAAGTTATCATTTGAGACGGTATTAAAATCTTTTCAACCAACATCGAAAAATTTTATTGTGAAAATGTAAATCTTTAAGAATAATTAAAAAATGAAGGAGAAATTGTTTTTTCTTAAAAATTAGGTTATATTAATGGTGGATAAATTTCAAATATTAAAAATTGTTTATTGCAATAACCTGTTAACCCAACTAGTAGTTCATAACAACTCACGTCGTCACTGTAAGTTAACGTTACAGTGATATAACCGGTGGCACACAACGAACGTTTAAAAAAACAAAAGAAAACATTGCAATAAAAAAACATAGCAAAACTTTACTTATAGTAAAGATATTAAAACAATATATTTAATGGTGTAATTTATATTAAAAACAACATTATATAAAAAGTTAAAAAGGTTTTAATAAAAGGGTGAAAGCTTTTAAAAAAAGAAGGGAAGTTTTGAAAATAAAAGAAAATCATTACATCAGTGTTGTAACATAATGTAAATGTTTATTAACTAGTTCTTATAGCATAATTACGGTGTAAGTGTTTATTACATTTAGGTTAATGAGTTGTTGCAATAAACAAGGGACACAAAAAATTTACTATATTAACAATAATATCATTTTCTTATAGTTATAGTTTATAAATCTAGTTACACTAAAGAGTTTGGTATGTATGAATGAAGGCTTGAATGAAATAAACCATTTAAGATGAATAAAAAAAATGTTTGGTTATTGATAAAAAGAATGAAATGTACCATTACAAAGACAATCTAATTCCTTCTAAACATACAAAATTCATTTCATTCACCTTCTTTTTTTTTTAATTGCATTACTTCTTTCATCCTCGATCACCACTACCACCCACCTCCCTACCACCACCAACTACCATCGACCGCCATCACTGCTACCATTGACCACCACCACCAATCACCATGGCCACCACCACCCGATCACCACCGTCGGTCACCACTACCACCCACCACTACCGTTAATCACCACCACCGCCCACCATTACCGTTAATCACCACTACCGCCAATGACCGCCACCCACCACTAACAGGAACCACCGACCACTACCACCCACCACCACTAGCAACCATTGGCCACCACCAGTCACCACTAGCACTAATCACTGCCACCCACCACCACCGACAATCACCACAGGTAACCACTAGCCCCCACCAGCACCGGACACCACCACCATCGGCCACCACCCACCAGCCGCCACCCATCATCATCAGGAACCACCACCGCCCACCACCCACCACTACCGGTAACCACTGGCTTCTGCCGGCTTCGGCCGCTGGCCGCCACCATTAGGATCCATCATCGGTCACCACAAACCACCACCCACCACCGGTTATCACCACCATGACCATTTCTGTATTCTATTTCTTTAATTCTTACCTAAGAAAAATACAAGGTACGTAATAATTTCATTTCATTCTATCATCCGGTCCATTTCTTCTTCGTAAATTCCATTACCTTATACCAAACAAATTCTATTAATATTCCTCTATCTATCCTTGATGTCATGTTCTAATATTAGTTAAGGTATTCGATTGTAGAACCGGTTATATATATATTATCTTTTTGATCAGTATAAACTTATGTATATTTACATGTTATCTAATTTAATTGAGTTATATTAATCGCCTATAGCAATGTTCACACAATTATTTGTTACATATTTCCCATTCATAGACAAAGACAGTTAAGTTCAATGCGTCCATGTTCACCGCATCGGTAACAAGTTGATTGGGTGTCACCATATTCTCAATCAATCCATGCGCACTTGTGGTTCCACAATCGAAATATGTGTCATTTCCCAACTCACAAACCTCTCTGTGTTAATTTATTTCCCACACGTGCTTAACCCAAATTAATCCACACCACAAAATATGGTTTTTGAATTTTTTTTAAAGGTATTGTCCATGGAATTTCATTTCTTAATGTATTGGAAAGTTTTATGCATAGTTCAACACAACACAAATAAATTATTTTATTCTAATCTTAAAAAATATAAAAGTAAAAGAAATGATATGAACATATTTATGCTGTTTCTCTAGAAATTGAAAAAAACAATATCAAAATAGTTTGATTTTCGCTTATGCATATAACTTGCACAAGTGTAGGTAACTAGTCGTTATATCACCCGCATGCATGTAGGTTATTATAAAACATATGAACTAATTAGTTTGATCATTTGGACACACATAAACTATGTATGCATTGTAAAACCCACAATATTCAAAAAATATAATTGTTAAAAAAATTAAATAATACTTTTATTCAATCCTATATATATGTGTGTGTGTGTTTGTATGTATGATAAAATATAAACTAAAAAATATAAATAACAATTATTAAAAACGAAAGTACGCACTAATTGATAATTTATTTACAAATAAGGGGAACATATCATCTACGATTCTACGTGATTCCATTTGAGGGCCACCATCATCAAAAGGGTCGTATGATTAACCTTGAAGCCTCGTAATTTTCACGTTGAGTTCTGACATACATTTGGGTTTTTCTAATTAAAATAAGTCAAAATACAAGATAGAAACAAACTGTATCTTTGTTTAGTTTGTAATTTCTACTTTCTTATGTGATCGTGCTACACAAATTGTTATTTTGTTTATTTCGTACGGTATTAACATATACCAAAGAAGTGATTTGTCATACAATATTGGTTACGTGAGAAGCATGTATCCTTTTGCGTTACTTGAAAGAATTCGACACAGGTTCACATCATAACGATGTTTCAAGACCAATACACCTTTTCATATTAATGACAACTGAAGATAATACTACCATGATCAAACTTTAGGAGAGAAATATATATATAAGTTCTAAATTTCAAATAATTATTTAACTATTTTGGGAAAGAAACCTTCTTGTCACATGAAATACTCAGAAGATTAGAGGTACATATCTATAACATATAATAAAAGAAGTTTTTTTTAGACACGTGTCATCATTCTAACATATCAAATGACACGTGTCATTATATAGCATATCAAAAAAATTATTTTCCCGCCTCTCTCTCATAATAAATACAAATTAATTGACTTTCCTTTTTAACTAAAATATGTAAAACAAATATGTCTATATTTATGTTTCTTGTCTCTTTCATATTAAATGATAATTATTGTAAATAAGTAAACTAAACTATTAAACATCTAAAATATAAATGTACTAATTTTAAAATATTAATACATATGAAATTATATGATATCAAAAATATTTCTTTAAATATAGAGAAATAATTTCTAATTCATTATGTGTTATAACTTTTAAAATATTCATTATATTTTTATTCCACCAATTGATAATAACATCTAAAAAATAAATATCATAAAACTAATGATTTTGATATGTTTTATTTATTCCACCCATGTAATACATGGGCTCTAAATAGTTATTATATATTAACAACTAGTTTTAGTAAACCCGTGTAATACACGGGTTGAAAATATGAAAACAATATAATTCATATATGTATAAATATTTCGTATGATTAAGTTACATAGTTACATTTTATAAATATTCAAATACTTTTTTGAATAATATAATATATAATTGATTCATTAAAACTAAAACCAGTTGTGTTAAAATCACACTAATCTAAATAAATAAATATATCAATAAATATTTTTTCTTTTTAGTTTTTTTAAATTGAATCTTATTTATCTATAAAAATATGTATAGTATCAAACAATATGATTACACAATTAAGTTGATATTACAAAAATTAAATTTAAAACAAATAAATTATTACTATTAATTGAGTTTCTTAAAATAAAATATTTGACTAAAATAATGTATTAGTTTAGACGGGAAATTTTTTTGAGAAGTAACATGAGAGTGACACATGTTATCTTAGTTACTCTTTTATTATATAGTATAGATTTACAAAGAAAGAATTCAACATTATAGTTTTTTTTTCAATTTCTTCTTCATTTTGTTTATGATGTACTATTTTTGAATTTCTGATTTAGTAAATCTATAATTGATTTTTGAGTAATTAACTTTATAGGAGTTCTAGTTTTTTTAAAATTTTGATATTTAATGAATAAATAACTGTTTTTTGGGTAACTAATTAACTTTACAGGACTAATGATCAACACTAAATATTGAAAAACCAATATTTCATATTTCTTTGTACTTAGATGATCAAAATATATAAATTACTAAATGATTTATCGCGGATACTCTCTCAGTTGGATACTCTCTTAGTCTCTCTTCCTATTATCAAGGGTAACACAATAAGAGAATTATGGTAAATATTCATAGAGCTAAAAATATACAAATAAATAAATGATTAGGTTGGCTCTGAGTTCTTATAATAGTTATTTATGTAATATCAACCGCTGGCAATCAAGTGAGTATTACTTAAAAAACTAATTTAATTAAAATACATTATAAGAAATGCTTTATTAGGTAAAAGAAGAATAGTTACAAAGTAAAACAAGTTGGAGTTTAATATTACGAGTTTACCAACTATTTCCTAGATTCATTGAACATCACACCACTTTCTTTAATTAAGTTTAGAATAATACAAATTGAGGATTGTTGGCTTTAGCTTCTATGGTTCATTATAATCTCTATAGGTATTTCTAAAGATAGTTAATTTTTATCCATAGATGTTTTTTTTATTCTATAATCAACATAACATAATCTTTTTCTATCATTATTTAATAAAATATTTGATAAACATGACTAATATATTAAAAATGAACCTTTTTTGAAATACGTATATGATGACAAAAATATACACAAGTGTTAGGGATTGTACACACGATACCAAACACACACACGAAAACAATTAAGTGAACACAAAAAGTTCAACAATTGGTTCGGTCATAGTGCATGACTTATGTCTGAGTAGTAACTAAGATATTGTTATTACGAGGTTTACATAAATATATATATATATATATATATATATATATATATATATATATATATATATATATATATATATATATATATATATATATATATATATATATATATATATATATATATATATATAGGGGAGGGATCAAATGAAAACCATGTTTATAATTGAAAACCGTGAAAACCAGGGGTTACATATATGTAAGTACGTATTACAAAGTGTATAACTAATAGTTACACATATGTAAGGGTTATGTTTTTATAAGTACGTGTTACCAAATGTACAACTAAGAGTTACGTACATCTAACTCATAGAAGTTACGTATACGTACCTCGATTCGTTATCATCGTCAACGTTGGAGTTTAAATTAAAAAATAAACAATGACCTCAAAAAATAAGGTTAAAATTTACTTAAATATACTTTAAAAAACTAAAAAAATTAAATCAATTATTAATTATGTGATTGGATAGTGATATATATAAAGAAAAATAGGTTAAACAAATCTGGGCAATTGAGCTTTAGGGCCCGGCCGCTATTTCTGATCTATATCTTTGGTCATCCGCTACTTGCCCAAGGCCTACACACTCAACAGGGAGTTGGTTTAAAATAATATATTCTATCTTATACGAGATAAATTCTTCAGTTGATAATCAAACTATATTCTTAAAACATAAGATGTTGTCTTTGTTCTTAGTTAGCCTTAATTACATTTGAATTACTACAATAAATTCATTAATCTTCACTGGCATGTAATTTATCGGGGAGCTTAGTGATATCAATCTTAATAGTTTAATTATAATAATGATGTTGGTGAAACCCCTCAACAGTTAGACGTGCCTTGAAGAGAAACAAGAGCAAGCCTTAGCTTGTAGGAAAGCAAAGGAAATAGGATAACAATCACATAACACCCAACCAATATTTTAGTAGCGACAATAGAAGAGTTAGATCCCTAATAAGCCGCGTCTTAAGGAATATGGTCTAGCCGCACCGCAAGCTACAATGTGATAGAGAGAGGGGCTAGTAGTATAAGGCTTGAGATGCATCTACCACACTTAGAAATATAAAGTCTAAGTAGGGCAAATCAAGGGTAACATCATGAGAATGAATGGTTCATTGGTCAACATTAAATACTATTAAACAACAAAACGACAAAAGACTAAAGGTCAACTCATAAGGCATAACAAAAACATAGTGGAAATAAGATTAGCTACGCTTGAGAGACAATGTAAACTATAATGACAAAGAGAATCAATTTCACTTAAAATCGTTTGCTAAAAAGGAAGAAAATCATTGAATAAAATAAAGTTCAAGTTAGACGCTTGATCACATGTTCCTCAGTATAACATCTCACTCCAGCCATCCCAAATTGCTAGAATTATAATTACCTCCCTTCAACTTGGGTTAAGGCATCACAAATCCTCTACTCTTTCACTTGATATACTTTAATTATCTTATTCAGTTTAAATATCTCATTAATCATCTTTACTTCAGATATCTTATGCTTATGTTTAATACATCTCATACACATACTAACATAAGTGTCAGAGTACACTCAGAACACAAGCTTAAGCCTTCTGACAATCAGGTGAAGTCACTCTTTTAAACTTCTTCTTCTATGACTACCTCTAGGTGAGTATCATGAAGCAACACAAAACATTCATGCTTCATGACATGACTACCATTTGATATTGCACCTACGAGGCTTTTACCATTCTACTTGACTTTTTTTGAAATTATTAGTTTATGTTAAAATATTTAAAGTGCTAAAGAGTAATGAGTATTATGCACGTACATAAATGTATATTCCAAATAATAAAGGTTGCATAAGCGATTATCTACACGACCCATTTGAAATTCAGGACCAACTAAACCTTTAAAACTGAACCATAAAAGAAAACGTATAAATCTCAAACCTTCCTAACCACCCAACCATGCTTCACTTTGAATAGTTTAATCTGTTTCAATGGTTTTTATAATCACTATTTGCAAGAAGTAGAAGACACTATGTAATTAAAAGTTAGCACGTAATCAATCAAAACATGGGCGGGTATGTGATTACGATATTCATTAAACAAGTCACGAGGTGCGGAGTGCACACTTGTTTGAGTTTATTGTGATCTTTGATATTAGTATCTTCTTAGGGGCAAAGCCCCTAAGCAACTGGGGTCTGTGGGCAGCGCCCCCGGGAGCGGGGTCCAAGGGGCGGCAGCCCCTGGCGGAATCCAAGGGGCAGAGCCCCTTGTTGGGGTCGAGTGAAAATTGAGGAAAAAACGAGTGTTTTTAAACATGAAAACTGCATTGGCAGTTAATCCCATCCCTATAAAATACGAATGCGAAACATCATCGATTTCTTCTTCTCATCTCTGGTTCAAGAAACTCTCAAAATCAATTCATATATCGTTCTTAATTTCTGAGTTTGATCCGATTGAAAGTTTGGATTGAACCACAAATAGTTTCAATCTGAAAGTGTTCTTCAATATATACTCTCAGATCATTCGGTTTATTTGAATCAATTTCTCTAAAGAGTATAGAGATGATCTAACGTTTCATGTGAACAAGTCATCTAACGACATTGAACGAATATAAAAATCATCCTTCGCAGCAGCCATTAACCATAAAATGTTTGTAACATCATAACCATGAAAAGGTTCATAGAACTTCCTCCCAGTGGAGTTTGCCCACAACTTGGTGCTTATTCTTTAATTAGTGTGTTGTCCCAAAATGCATTTTGCAGCATTCAAATCATTCCATATGCATAAACTTCCTTTTGTAGCATAATTGAGGAGCCATAATGCAGGGTAGGGTCACTTGAAATCAGGGACATATATTCAACGTGGAAATTTTATAGTTAAATATTCTGGAAAAGTTAAGTTGGTTTTGTTTTGGGTTATAAAATAGTAAAGTACTTTTTAGTTCTAGTTTGTTCAATTTGACTATTGAACTTTATATATACAGAAAGAGGTTCACTGTATGGTTTATTTTAATGTGAGAACTGTTGTCATTAAAACTCACAGTACCTATTGGTACCTTGTTAACTAGTGAGATTAGATTTATTATTTACTTAAAAAGTAAAATATAAGAAAACAAATAATATGAAAAATGATTACACTTTAAGTATTTTTTACATTAGTTTTTTGTTGTTTACGTGTAATTTATCGATTATCTATGAAAGTTATAAGAAGATGAACTATATATAAACTAATTAGTAAAAATTACTATTTTAATTTATTATATTAGTAAAGAGAATTTCCAAAGATAAAAATGTTATATTAAAAATGAAGGTTCAAACAAACTTATGCTAGCCCACATCTGTGATTGGGCCTTGTTAGAGATTGGCCTTCTCTAAAGCCCAACAAAGTTCAGGTGAACAAATTATTTTGATACCCAAATGCTACCCCACATTTGTGATTGGGCCTTGTTAGAAAAACCAAAAACTCAAATGGTGAGTTTTTCTGTTTTTATTTGTTTTTGAAAAACTTTAAGGGTGTTTTAACCAACCACACACACCTCCGAAAATCTACTTAAAGATTCACTTATAATTCATTTCTAAAACTTGAACCAAACATGGCTATTAGATGATAACATTTCGCAATTGGCGCATAAGGGGATCTATGGTTATGAAAGAATTAACTTCAGGGAGTCGTAAAATTTCAAGATCGACCTCGGACGAGTAGAAAGGGGAGAATCAATCTCAAGCCATCTAAAAACCGAACATACCAGGCTTTTCGGGTGATGTCACAATCTGCAAAAACGTTATCTAAGTCTCTACATGATTATAACATAAGGGGCAAAGCAAAGATCGAATATCCAATCATTTATTGTACAAATTAACTATAGTTGGAATCCGATCGAGAAATGTTCGCATTCTTCTCACTGAGAACTCATCTTTGATAATCTAAACACCAACTCCATGAATTGTTACCTTCGAACCAAAGAAATACCCCAATTCCACTCCCATCTCAGAAGAATCTCTCTTATTTTTATCTTTAGTGAAACGATCTTTATTCTTTTTCAAATTTATCAATAAAATATAGAATTTTAACATTTGTAATTTAGGTTTAAATACATACTCTAGTGATTTTGGTTTTTAACTCACTGAATGCTACATGTCTAATACAAACTGCTTTTAATCTAAAAAAACTACTTCGCTCAATATACTACTAAATTATTTCTACTTTTTGTTATATCATATGATTTTATTGCTCAACTCAATATTCAAACTGAAACGTCTACTAGGTTTTATGTATTATGAATACGCTATGGTGTTTCGAGTAATTTATGGAATGACGTTTATTAAAATTAGGAGAGTTGATATAATTATGTTTCTTTGTAATTGTTATGATTGTACTAATCATTAAAAATATTTGACCAATAATATACAATACATTACTGGCTTTCATTGCACTATATGACATCAGAGTATCAGGTTCTTGGCTTCTTCTTCGCCGCTTATGTTGTTTAGTTGGTCATCAGCCCCATTCCTTATCATCCCTCTTGTGTGAAGATTGAACAATCTAGCGGTTAACTTTTTTAAAAACGACCATTTTCTATGATCATTGATTAAGTTAGAAACAACATATTTTTGTGCAGCAGATGATAATAGTATATAGTTCATGTCATTGTTGGTGGAGAGAGCAGACTTTCTCCTTTAACTTTTCAGTGTCTATTACATGCTCTCCATGCACCTGTTCACAACAATATTGTGTTATTATTACTATTTCTACTAATTGTTGGAGTGTATTACCAAAGTTAACATAAAGTCAATGGGTTGTGGTTCAAGGTTACTACTAATGTAAGTTATTATATAACCATGTTTTTTGCTGAGCTAGCGTTTGATTTCCTCACGCTTTGACTACGTGTGAGTACTAGAGAAAATATATTGGTTTGAGTTATTGTAATAATCTTTACCATACTAAAAGATATGATGATCTTATTAGGTTAAGTTTTCTTTGTATTATTCTTGTTGTTGTATATGTTTACCTGAAAATGAAGAGTATTTAATAATCTTTCTTCTCCAGGACACTTGAAGGTAGCTGCACTCAACAACACAAGATTATCTTCTTCCTCCTCTAAGTATTCCAAAGCTTTAGATAATAATCCAATATCCTTGTGCTTGTTCATATCATCAAATGATGAAATCAGCTGGATCACAACTTCTTTCCCACCTAAAACACTTACAGAAGGCACTACCGATGATGTTCTGCGGATCATAGTTTCTTTAGCACTCAAATTCCTAATATTCGTTGATGATGAACGCGACACAAGCTTTTCTTTCTTGTTCTTTAGTCTTTCCACTTCCTGTTGTAGTTCAGGTATGTATTTCAACGCGCGCGACACAATGCCTGGGATACTCACCTTCTTCTGTTGTTGCAAATTAAAAAAAAGGTTATGTATAGTAATTACAAAATTTATAAAAAAAGACAAATGAGTAATTCAGTACCGTTTGATCACTTGGCATGGGCAGTAGTGAACGAAGAAATGAGTACAACTCGTTAACCCTCTTACGACGATCTCTTTCGCTAGCGTTATGGTTGAGTTTTTTGGTCATCTTCATAGGATCATCATTATTCCCATTGACAGCACCTTTAGAGGTTGAATTTTCTTGTGTAAATCATGCTGAATTTGAATCTTTGAAGGAAAATCGAGAACCGAATGGTATGAATTTGCTTCATTGCAATCTTGTTGAAGGTTTTGTGTAATGAGATCATGATCTAAGGGCCATCCATAGGTTGTGGAAGAAAACAAAGGAGGGGATAATGCTAGCATGTTTTCTTTTAGTTATTTTTTGTATTTTAGGTGGTGATTTGTTGCAGGATGTTTGATGAAAGACTGATGATGAGTTGGTGTATATATACAATAGTAACTATAGATGAATACATCCCATGTTGCATTATAAAATTGAGACTTACATCATCTTGGAATATATACGCTTAGATCAACTGATGCATTTGTTTTATAACTAAACGCAACTAAGGTCATGTCTTCCTGTTTAAAAAAATGATAATCACGTATTATATATTATTAAAATCTACGTCGTTTTTTCAGTAAGAATTGTACTAGGGGTGTTCAAAAATATCCGAATCCGAGAATCCGATCCGAAAATCCGAATCAGAAATATCCGAATTTTCGGATATCCGAAAATTCGGATTCGGATTCGGATAGTGATTTTCAAAAGTTTCGGATATTCGGATATCCGATTATCCGAAAACTAAAAAATAATTTTTTTATTTTAGATATATTTTTAATTTAGATTGAGATTTTTTAATGTATATTGTGAATTTTATGATATGAGTTGGTTTTTATATTATTTTTATAATATTATATGTCTATATTTGTAAAAAAACTAAAAACTAAAAAATAAAAAAAATAAAAAATGAATTTCAGATATCCGAATCACTATCCGAATCCGTATCCGAATTTTCGGATATCCGAATTTCGGATATCCGAAATTTCGGATAAGGATACGGATAGTGATTTTCACTATCCGAAATTTCGGATATCTGAAATTTGGATATCTGAAATTTCGGATATCCGACTTTGAACACCCCTAGTTCATAGCTAGCCACCAACGTTAATACTTTGCAAAAATCCTCTTAACCGCCGCAAAAGCTCAAATACAATTTATTTACTTTTTAGAGCATTCACAGCCGGTTCTTTAAATTTATGTGAGTGTATTCGCTATATTATATGATATGATTATACGTGGTTGTGAGTGAAGAATGTAGGAAATATACTGTTCAACCTGTATTTTTGAGAAACATTGCTCAAAATCTTATAATGTTTTTAATATATTTTAATTGGTTGTGAGTAGAGGAGAGATAAAAAGTAATGATAAAGATATAAAAAATAATTATTTTCAATATAATTATATGAATAAAGATGTGAATGGATTGTGAATGTGTAAGGGCCCCGTTCCCGGGCACCTCACAGTTGGTCATTCATCGCGCATAAAACATTTTATAACGTACATTTATCTTGCAGCGGAATTTAAACTTTCATTTATAACTAAAAACATGTCATTTCATAACATTACAATATTCGTTTTCATCTCAAAATACATTGACATGTCGAAATATGGATGCCAGCCTCAACGGCACTGAGTAGCCGCCCGTGCCATCCTCAGCAACATACCTGCCAACTGGAAACACATCAAAGTCAGCGTTGCTGATTGAGTTCTAGTTTTATAATAAAACATACTTTCTTTCTTTAAAATCGTTCTTACATATATGCAATCACGCATCATACGTACATACACATAGATAACCTCATTATTATCTTCTTTTCTCATTCTTTCTTTATCTTTAACTTCCATTCATTCTCTGTCTTTTACTTCTATCTGGATCCGGTCACACTGTACCCTCTTCATGGCACACAGCCATGATTACTGAGGTCGAGTGACAAGGATCCCGTTCCATACGTTATCACTATGTTCCTCCCGTTCATTATTTTCATTCGTTCTTTCTTTAGCTTTCATTACGTTCATTATCTTTCGTTCGTTTCATACTTTCTTTCTTTCACAATTATCTCTCTCTCATTCATCAACTCACGCGATACTCCCGACTCATGTCCGAAGACTGATACTGTGCCGGGGCCTGCTCACAAACCCCCGACTCATGTCCGAAGACTGACACAGTACCGGAGCACGCGATACGTTCCTCATTCGTCTCATCTCACTCTCACGCACTACTCCCGACTCATGTCCGAAGACTGATACTGTGCCGGGGCCTGTACACAAACCCCCGACTCATGTCCAAAGACTGACACAGTACCGGAGCATGCGATCCTCTACTCATCCAACTAGATCCTGTCTCATGCAATATCCCCGACTCATGCTCGAAAGCTAATGTTGTGCCGGGGCCTGCTCACAAACCCCCGACTCATGTCCGAAGACTGACACAACACGGGATACGTAACAAAGATCCCATTGAGTCAATCACCTGGATTGAACTCCATTCGAGTCTGTTGCAACACAAAGTTGATCACCTCACTATCTCGTCCCATGTCATACCCCCAACTCATGTTCGAAGACTGATACTGTGCCGGGGCCTGTTATACAAACCCCCGACCTCATGCCCAAAGACTGACACAGTACCGGAGTACGCAATAAGGACCTCTTTTGAGTTTGTTGCGACACAGAGTCGCTCATCTCATACATACGCTCACTAGCTTTACGTTCGTTCATTCATACGTTAATGCATGCATTCGTTCATCACGTTCCTCTTTTATTATCTTTCACTTTACGTTACATAATACTTTTCATAACATTCACTAATCATAACACGTAAAGTCATGGAAAAGATAAACATACATCGACACTAGGAACATCGACATTTACCAGTCATCAGTCATTACCATCATATAGGGCTACATCATACTTAACGTACATACATCATGCATATACATGCAATTACTATCATCATCGTGCCCCACGTAACTTCTAAGCCTCGATAGTTATCACACATGTACCTATGGGAGATATCACATCATTACCTACACTTGCTCCTTTCCCGAAGGCCAGTAATTGCACTATGTCTCTCCTCGTACACAACAGCCCTACTTGGGCGATTGGGCACCCTTCAGTCGCATAGCCTCCATGCGACTGAACACTGTGCGATTGGACCAATGCGGATGAGCATCCATGCGGATGAACACCCAATCGTACGAATGGACTCCCTGTCGTGCGGCTGAACACTATACGTATGGGCTTCTATGCGACTGAACCCTCAGTCGTGCGACTGAACAACCATGCGAATGGACCTATGTGACTGAACTCCCAGTCGCATGACTTGTCGTGCGACTAAGTCCCCAGTCGTACGACTGAGCCTCAGTCGTGCGGTTGAGCTTCAATCGTCCTTCAGTCGTGCGGTTGGCCCTCCAGTCGTCTAGCCCTAGCTGGGCAGCGAGTGCAGTTCATCCCGAACTGCAGTCGCGACTCACGACCTCCAAATCCTTCCAAACCCGTTTTAAGCCCAAATTAACCCTTCTAAACCTTAGGAAATCATACTATGACAACATTCAAGCACATACACGTCCAAAATCGCACTCTAAACACACTATACACATACACATTCATACATACACGGGTTAAACACCCAAAACCCAAAAATACAGTTTTCAGATGTGTTCCAGCCCCAAAATCCTTCCAAAACGTGTAAAAGAGGGGTCCTAGAACTCACCTTAGCAGCCTCCTCGGTTAGAGCTTCGTTTCAACTCACTACACGTCGATTTTGCACCCTTGAACTCCCTTGAACCAAGCTTTCTTCTCCTCTGTTCCTTTTTTTCTTCTTTCTCTGGTTTCGCAAGTGTGGGGAGAGGGTAAGGGCTGTCCTCTCCCTTAAATACTACAGTTCAGTCGCCCGAGCTTCCATGCGACTGAACCTTCAGCCGCAAGAGCTTCATGCGATTGGACTCTCCAATCGTGCGACTATCATGCGTATGGAGCTCCAGTCGTCCCTCAGTCGTACGATTGGACGCTTCAGTCGCATGGCACTTCAAACTGAAATTTCCGGGTGTTACAGAATGCTCTTAAGAAAGATTGAATAAAGTTTGAAGGAGTTCGTTTACACTCATTTAGGTGAGAGAACACACTTGGGTTACGATTATTTTTATTTATTATTATTTTCCAGGATTTTTAATACCTAAATATATCAAACCATTACGATAAAGCACAAGTAAAACCATAATCATCACATAAAAGTCACACAAAATGTTAAATGTACCATAAATATAAATTCATACAAATCCACAACATCTATATATACACACATACATTTAATATCTTTTATAAATAGTTTTTGTTTTATCAATAACTAGTGTTTTAACCCGGACGCGCCTTGCGCGTCTTAATAACGGGGTAAACCAAGGCTCAGATTTATGTTTTCATTATCATAGCCACAATCTAATAGTTTTTCCGGCGCCAAGGTAATCGTTAAACCGATACCCGATTGTGGTCGCACACTGAACATGGATGCCAAGCCAAGGCAACCAGCACCGGTTTTCATATAAATTCAGAACTGAATCAAAAACAATGGTCTCAGACGAAGACTCGTTCATCATCATCGACGTCAATGAAGAACAACTTCACAACATAATAAGATAACCAACCGACAATACTTTCTAGTACATGTATAGCAATAATTGAACCGATGCCTGGTTGCGGCTGCATAACAAAAATGGATGCCAAGCCAAGGCAACCGGCACCGGTTTTATAAAAAATCACAGATAAACCTAAGGCAATGGTCTCAGATGAAAACATGTCCATCATCATCGACAACAACAAACAACAGTCTCAGGTAAGCATTCGCTTAGCATTATCGACGCCAACACATCAACTATCCAAAATAGGAGATCATCTCGAAGGGACAAAGACAACCAACGACAACAATAGGGATGCGAAAGGCCAACAGACCTACCGTAACCATGAAAAAACATATCGAATCGGAGATCGGGGCTACCTTAGGCAAAGATGCAAGGTCTGCTGTAAGTGATAGAACCGACATCATCACCGAAAGCATCGACAACATGCAAGCGAACGCACCGGAATCACCACCGAGAGCATCGCCGCCAGCCAACGCTCACCGACAACCGACCAATACCATGTAGCTACCGACCGGAAAAACCACAAACTTTTTGCTAAAATTGCAGATCGCAAGAAGGCCGCGCTAGGGTTTCCACCGCAACCGTTGGTAATCGGAAACCTCCACCGGAGGCACCCAGACAACCGATGTATGCGGTTTCCTCCGCCGCAACCGACTTTTCTAGGGGGCTGGAAATCCAACACCGCCGGGAGAGAACGACGGTGCAGGTGGAAGACGGTGGCGCTGCAGGTGGAAGCGATAGTGATGGTCACGTAGACGCCACCAAAGGCGGTCAACGGACCACCGGCGGCGTCGAAATGGACAGATCTAAGCCGATCCCGGTTGAGATCTTCAAAGTTACTATTCATCACACTCTATTTGGCGGTCAACGGACCACCGGCGGCGTCGAAATGGACAGATTTAAGCCGAGCCCAACATGCACCACCGTCCATGAAGGCGGCGATACATGGGTCCATCGAACCCTCCACCGACACACGAAACCACCAACCACCCGCCGACACGAACGACGACGACCACCACCACAACCAGAAAGCCCACCACCGCGGCCACCAACAAACCCACACCGCCAGCAGCTAACATCTGAGAATGTTTAAAGGCCATGCACGACTATCGAGGAGGAAGGAAATACCCAAACTACACTCGGGACACTATAACCGTAGATTTAAAAAATAACGGCTGAGATCTTCAAAGTTACTATTCATCAAACTCCATCTTTCATAATAGAAGAATTAGCAAAATAAAGGTATATTATTTAAATATTTTACTATTACTTAACCTTTATAAGTAATAAAGGAAAATTAAAATATAATATGTGTTCCCTTTAGCTAGAGATTTCATCGCTATAAAATAAAGTATATTTTTATATTATTATATATTTTTAGTCATAAAAGAAAATCGAAAAAATATGTGTTCACACTATAGAGACAAAAAGTGCCCGCTATAGGTTGGTATATATTTCCAATATTTTTCATATTACTTTATATTTTATCAGCAATAAAAAAATAAAAAATATATATGTTCAAATTAACTATAGTGACGATATGTTATAGCTATAAAAAGAAAATATTTATAATATTACTTTATATATTATTAGTAATACTTTTCTAAAAATATTTTTTTACTATAGACACGACATGTCGTCGGTAAATGTTACGAAAAGGCGCTAACTTTTCACTCCGTTAAATTTTGGTAAAAAACCCTCATGTTTTTCAAAAGACGCTTTTAAATGAATCCACAACACAAACAAACGAAGTTGCAGCAATAGACGAGGTAAGATATAGTTTAAAATAACCTGAACTAACTTTAATACATTTAGTTTAGTATAAATATGTCAAAATAACTCTAACTCACTGTCCCACTTTAATTTAAACTATCTAACGTTTAACTAAAACGAGTCAAAATGATCCGAATCCACTTTAATAGACATAGTACAACCAACTTTTACCTTATACTGTTATACATGTCCAAAAAACCCCACTTTAGTTGACCAAAATATGTATATCATTGCTATATATTATTGTAATATTGTTAGCATTTGCTATGTCAATGCGTTGGTTGATTGAAATTTAAGAATTATTATCGTTATTATTTATAGTTAAACAAGTTGGTTACTCTTTTACAGTAAGTATACTACTGCATTAGATAAAAATTCAATATATGTTATTAGACAAATATCATCTTGTGGTCTCGATTAAAACTTACAAATAAGACCATGGATTTGTTTACTGTCCACGGTTTTATTTTAAGTGAAACATGGAAACTACCATTTGCCTTTCTATTTGATGTGTAATATTAGTTAATGACTAAATATCAAAAATATATTTAAATGAAGTGTGAATATGCAAGGACTTTGGGTTAACGGTATTTTTTATGGCTCAACAATTAGACTTTAATTATCTAAGTTTAGTTTAAACGGGTCAAAATGGGTTAAAACGACATGATTTGAGTTTAAACGGGTCAAAATGACTTAAAGTTGGATGTGTTAAGTTCATCATAGTTGTTTTAGGTTATTATGACTTTTTATCGATAAAATATACTTTAATTATCTAGGCTTAGCTTGAAGGGTCAAAATGGGTGAAAACGACGTGATTTGAGTGCATCATAGTGGGTTTATGTTATTTGAGTTTAAACGGGTCCAAATGTGTTTAATTATCCAAGTGTGTTTGGTTCAACATGATTAATTGACACTTCATATACTTTACCAAAATATAAATGTATATTCTGTTTTTTCAGGAACAAATTTCAAGTGTGTTTCAAAATGAGCAATTTATGTCACAAATTACGCAATTAATTGCTTCGCAAAAGGCTCCAAATCAAGCAGAAAAAGACGATTCAGACGAGGGGGATGAATAGCGTATTGTATGATTGTATAATATTGCGTAATCTAGATTCACTACAAGAAAACAGGTCTTTAGGGGCGACGTTTTTAGGGGCGAAAAAGGCTTTAGCGGCGACAAGAAATAGCGGCGACGCCTTTAGGGGCGACAAGTCGCCGCTAATACCCAGCCATCCGTACGGGTCTTTTCAACCCCAAATATCAGCTTCTTCCTCGATCGATCCCCTGCGCGCGACACACAAAAAATTCCCTCCACAATTTACCTTTCGATCTCCTGCGAGCGATCTTTCAGCATTTCCGGCGCCTCCCCAACACCTCCCGCACGACGACCACCGACCACCGTTCCCCTCCCCAACACCTCCCCGACCACCGAAAGTCGCCGGCATTGTTCTAAGGTATATATTGTTCTCTCTTTGCTTGATTTTCTAAGGTATTGTTCTCCCTTTGCAACGAGCTACTCCCCACCATTTCACTGCAACGAGCTACTCCCCTACACCGTTACCATTTCACTTTGCTTGATTTTCTAAGGTATTGTTCTCCCTTTGCTTGATTTTCTAAGAAATTAGTGTGTGAAATTAGTTGTTATTGGTCTCCATTTTCTTGATTTCTATGAAATTAAGGATAGTGATTTGATTTGAGTTGCATTTGTGTATTTTGTAGGTTAGAATGTAATAAATTTGGGTATTTTGCTATGTAGTTGGTTAAAAATTAGTTGATTTGGTTGTGTATTTTGTAGTTGCATTTGTGTATTTTGTAGTTGATTTGGTTGTGTAACAATTTAGGGTTTAGAGCAAGTTGTTATGTAACAAATTAGTTGATTTGGTTTTGTAAAAATTAGTTGATTTGGTTGTGTAACAATTTAGGGTTAAAAATTAAGCATATATGTGTATTTGTAGGTTATGAGCAAGTTGTTATGGTTTAGAACTAAGTTATTTATTGATATTAAAAAGATTTATACATGTTGATTTGGTTATGAGCAAGTTGTTATGGACACTACGAAGTTATGGTTTAGAACAAAATTCATGTTAATTTGGTTTTGTAACAATTTAATGGAGCATATATGTGTATTTTATAGGTTGTGAGCAAGTTATTATGGTAACAATTTAATAGAGCATATATGTGTATTTTGTAGATTGTGAGCAAGTTATTATGGTTTAGAACTAAGTTACTGAAATGTATATTTATTTAAATGTATGTTTCACTTTTAAACATTTAGTTTCGTTATCACTTTTAAATGTATGTTTATTTAAATGTATGTTTCAAAAGGTTAATAATTTTAGTTGAATGATGTTCAAACATTACCTATTCTTTTCAACTTACTCAAATAATAAAACGTAATACGAGATAAGATATTCATATAATACACATTCATATAATACACATTCATATAATACACATTCATATATGAGATAAGGTATTCAAAAAGTGGATTTAGCAGCGTACCCTTGTAATTCTCTACATTATGTTTCAGTTGCATCATGGTTGTCGATAAAAGTTGGCTTAACAATCCAAACCGAAGCTCAGAGGAGTATAATAATGGACTTAGCTCTTTTCTCGAGATGTGCAAAAATCTGGTCGACAATAGAGGTTATGTTTTTTGTTTGTGTACTAAATGTCGGAATTCGGTCATGCTATCTTTGGTAAAAGTGAAGTATCATTTGTACGCGTGAGGTTTTCAGCGTAGTTATTCAGACTGGATTTATCATCATGAACCCTCAATTTCTCAAGTTGTAGTACAAGATGAAGTTACGTCTACTAATGATATGGCTGGCGTTATTGAAGATCTTATGGAAGTGAATACCAACCTTAATAAAGAGAACCCTTGTACAGAGAGTGAAAGTGTCTGTGATGATTTTGAAAACTTGTTACATGAAGTTCAGTCAGAATTATATCCCGGTTGTACTAAGTTTTCTTCCCTTAACTTTTTAGCAAAGCTTATGCATATCAAGGTGAAAAACAAATGAACAAATAGTTCGTTTGATGAGCTTCTTAAATTGTTGCAATCTTCATATCCAGAAGGCAACAAGATTCCCCCTTCACATTATGTTGTAAAAAAGACATTAAAGAAGATTGGTTTAGGGTATGAGTCGATACACGTGTGCAAAAATGATTGTGCTCTCTTCTGGAACGATCGCAAGTTGTTACAGAATTGTCCTGTTTGTAAGGAGAGTCGATGGGTTGATACAAACACAAAGGGTAAGAAAGTAGCTCACAAGGTGTTACGATACTTTCCTTTGACCCCCCGGCTACGACGTTTGTATTGTTCAAGGCACACGACAAAGGATATGATATGGCACAGTACTGGAAGATCAGAAGAGGGTACGATGCGTCATCCTGTTGAAGGATTTTCATGGAAAGAATTTGATAAGAAGTACTCTAACTTCGTGAAGGAACCCCGAAATGTTCGCCTAGGGCTTGCAGCTGACGGTTTTAATCCATTTGGTAACATGAGTTCGGCTCATAGCACGTGGCCGGTTGTACTCACAACATACAATTTGCCACCATGGCTATGCATGAAAGAGTCCTCATTCATGTTGACTTTATTGATTGCTGGTCCTAAATCACCTGGGAAGGATATAGACGTTTTCTTAGACCGTTGGTGGATGAGCTTAACGAATTATAGCATACAGGCATATGTACTAAAGACGCGGCAACAAACACAATCTTCACAATGAAGGCAGTGTTGTTATGGACTATAAATGACTTTCCAGCCCGTAGTAGTCTATCAGGTTGGAGAGGACAGGGATACAAAGCATGCCCGACTTGCAACGAAGACACTCCTTCAACACGAGTAACAAATAATGTTATATATGTTGGTCATCGTCAGTTCTTAGATGCTAACCATCCATGGAGAACAAATTTAGAATTTAATGGGCAACCTGATACAAGAGCACCTCCTAAACAATTTAGTGATGCTGATATACAGGCTCAACTCGATCGTTTACTCCCATGTCTACCGGGCAAGCATCCTAGTTTTGGAGGTGTTATGAGAAAGCGAGAGGAGTTTGAGTTAAACTGGTCTAAACGAAGCATATTTTATGAACTTGAGTATTGGTCTTCTTTGCAGCTAAAGCACAATTTAGATGTGATGCATATTGAGCGAAATGTGTGCGATAGTTTGCTCGGTACTCTTTTAATGAATGATAAAACAAAAGACACGTCAAACGCACGTGTTGACTTGGAAAAGCTAAACATTCGAAAGACGTTGTGGTTGAAAAAAAATGCTAGTAGCAAGTTATGTAAGCCGCACCCAAAATGCTCATTCCAAGTCAATGATCGAAAGCTTTTCTGTGAGTTTATTAAAAATGTTAAATTGCCTGATGGGTTCGGATCTAATGTAACACCCGTATTTTTATTAGCAAGAAATAAAAGAATAAAGAGAAGAAAAAAGGAGGAAAAGGAAGTCAACCTCAAAATTGAGGGACCAAAAGTGTAAAATAATAATAAAAAAAATCTTATAAAGTTGGTAAAAAGGTGGCATGGCCGCCCATTACCTCCTGCACATTTCTTTGCATCGGTTTTTTAGAGAGAGAAACAGCAAGAACTTCGATTCTTAGAGAGAGAAAGGAGAAGAAATCAGATTCAAGGTAAGAATTGATGTTTTTAAGTTGTGTTTGAGCTAAGAAACCGAGAAATGCATGTTCTTATGTGTATGTGTGTTCGGGTTTGTGTGTTTAGACACATCTAGGCTTTCGAATCCTTTGGAAAAGCTCGAGCAGAAGAGTTTGAACTTGAAGAGCAGCTAAGGTGAGTTCTAGACCCCGTTTTACTGGTTTTTAAATGTTTTAGGGGCTGGAAATGTATGTAAGTATGTCTTATAAATTTGGGTATAATACCCGTATGATATGAATGTATGTATGCTCATGTTTATGATAGATTTATGCTTAGAATCATGTGTTTATGTTAGGTTTATGCCTGGTAACCATGTGTGCATGTTTAGAACTAGGCAATTTGATGTTGGGACTTAGATACATGAACAGGTCACTAATAAGCCTGAAATTTGGACTTAGAATAAATAAATTACAGGTTGATGAGTCCACCAGTGGTCATACGACCAACAGTGTGGTCGTATGACCAGGATTTTCCTAAGTGTTAAAGCCCAATAGTACTCATACGACCAACAGTGTGGTCGTATGACCAGGTGATGTATTTTTCTAAGTATTGATGAGTCTAACAGGACTCATACGACCAACAGTGTGGTCGTATGACCAAGTTATATTTCTTAGTGTTGGCCCAATAGGACTCATACGACCAACAGTGGTCGTATGACTATGTGATGAATTTTCTAAGTGTGTTGAGAGTCCAATAGGGCTCATACGACCAACAGTGTGGTCGTATGATCAGAATGTAATTCTAAGTATGGGATGGTACGACCAATAGTGCTCATACGACCAACAGTGTGGTCGTATGACCAGATGATAAATTCTAAGTATAAGATGAAAAGCCCAGCAGTGCTCTTACGCCCAATAGTGCTCATACGGCCAGAGGGCTTATACGCCCAACAGGGCTCAAACGCCTAGGACACTTAGAATTTTTCAGAAATTTCCTGCAATACCGAAGTTCGAGGTTTTGACCAGGGATGACTAGGGTTAACAAATGATGATGTTTCATGCATGTAATGACGATTATGGTTAACCCTTACTGTTACTAATATTATCAGTGTATTATTGTTGACAATATTATTAATATATTGTTAAGTGTGGCATGATGCTACGTATGATGATGAATGTATGATGATGAATGTATGATGATGAATGTATGATGAGTATGTATGATGTGTGTGTATGTTCCTTGTAATTTTGTATGCTTATCTTTCTGAAACTTTACAAATAACGAGAATGAACTAATGAAGTATTATTTATCGTAAAGTGAAAGATAATGAAAGAGGAACATGATGACGAATGCATGTATTAACGAATGAACGAAAAGAAGAATGATGATGAATACATGCATTAATGAACGAACGAATTATGTCTTGCAAGCATTGAATAACGCGATTGGTCCTTCTATGTGATTGACCATGGTCATGGTACCTCTACCGCTTACCTCTAGTACCGTGGCATACGATTTTCCGTCATATGTTGACTACGGCCCGGTAGCTAATAACGATCGGGGTGTAGCATATGGTATTGGTACAATTCACCTTTCAATGCGTGCAAGTAAGTATGAACGGGATTCTTGTCATTCGACCACAGTAATCATAGCCAAGTGCTATGAAGTGGGTAAAGCCTGACAGAATCCATACGAGAAGTTAAAGATAACGATGAATAACGAATGATGAAGATAATAACGAATATTATCTCTGTGTACGTATGATGTATGAACGCATGCACGAAAAGATACTTTTAAATAAGTAAAAGTATGTTTTATTACAAAACTAGAACTCACTCAGCAACGCTGACTTTTATGTGTTTTCCAGTTGGCAGTAGTGTTGCTGAGGATGGCACGAGACGGCTACTCAGCACTTTTGGGATGACATTCTTTTGTTAATGTTTTTGTATTGTAATGCAAACAATGATATTTTGTAATGGGTGTTATATTACTTTGCAAAAGCATTTATAGTAAATTTAAAGTTTCCGCTGCGTGGTTTTTATTAAGTTATATTAAATGTATGTTTTTATGGGTGATGACGACCAACTGTGAGGTGCCCTGGAACGGGGCCTTACAAGTTGGTATCAGAGCCAAAGTTTAAGTGAAATGGGTAAATTTTTAAAATAAACCTAAGACTTAAACTGAGAATGGGACAGGGAGAATGAGAATGCCATCTGAGTAGCTGCGTGCCATCAGGTATTTCTTGAAAGTTAACCAGTGTTACGTGCGCATGTTATGTGTTTATGTGTACTGTTAGACTTAGATACTAATGTAGTCAGGACAGGTAATGCTCGGGGTGTGAAGAGTAGAGTAAGTGGCTAATCACAACTGGCCACTGTAATTAGGGACTTACTGTACTTAACATAAACTGAGCTATTTCCTTGAATGACCGTGTTGGTGTTTAAATCTTTCAGTGTGATAGAGGACTGTACCATAGAATTAGAAGGTCATAGGTTTGCTGCTAGATTACATGTGATGCCCCTAGGTGGATTTGATGCAGTACTAGGGATGGATTGGTTGGCAACCTATGAAGCGAATATCGTATGTCGGAAAAAGATGATTAGATTGACAGCATCTGACGGGAGTCTGGTGACAATATACGGTGATCGGGTAACGATGATTCCGAAGGTGATTTCGATGGCGGTGGCGGGGAAGTGCATGAGGCGTGGGTGCAACGCCTACCTATGTTACGTGAAGGATGTGGAAACACCAACACAACAACTATCCGACGTTCCGGTTGTGTGTGAGTTTCCAGATGTGTTTCCGGAAGACTTATCGGGATTGCCACCTGACCGCGAAATTGAATTTCAAATTGACTTAATACCCGGTGCCGAACCTGTCACCAAGGCACCGTATCGATTAGCTCCTACGGAGATGAAGGAGTTAATGGAGCAACTGCAGGAGTTGCTTGACAAGGGCTTCATTAGGCCGAGTATCTCTCCTTGGGGTGCCCCGGTCTTGTTTGTGAAGAAGAAGGACGGTAGCATGAGAATGTGTATCGACTACCGTGAATTGAACAAGTTGACAATAAAGAATCGGTATCCGTTACCGAGAATCGATGACTTGTTCGATCAGCTCCAGGGTGCCAGTTGGTTCTCAAGGATAGATCTTCGATCTGGCTACCATCAATTGAAAGTAAAGGAGCAGGATATCCCTAAAACAGCCTTTCGTACGCGCTATGGTCACTACGAGTTTCTTGTCATGTCTTTTGGGTTGACCAATGCGTCAGCTGCTTTTATGGATTTGATGAACCGAGTGTGTCGGCCAATGTTAGATAGATCAGTGATTGTGTTCATCGATGATATCCTGATTTATCGAGGAGCGAAGAAGAGCACGCCGGTCACATTCGGGAAGTATTGGAGACTTTGAGAAGGGAGAAGCTGTATGCTAAGTTCTCCAAATGTGCTTTCTGGCTACGTGAGGTGCAATTTCTGGGTCACGTAGTGAATGCAGAAGGAATAATGGTGGACCCAGCAAAGGTTGAGGCTGTGATGCAATGGAAATCACCAAAGACGCCATCCGAGATTCGTAGCTTCTTGGGATTGGCGGGCTATTATAGAAGATTTATTCAAGACTTTTCAAAGATCGCCTCACCTTTGACAAAATTGACTCGTAAGGACGTAAAATTCGTGTGGGGTCGAGAGCAGGAGATGGCTTTTGAGGAGTTGAAGGCAAGACTAACACAAGCTCCTGTCTTGACTTTGCCTGAGAGAAGTGAAGACTTAGTGGTCTATTCGGATGCATCTTATTCTGGGCTAGGTTGTGTGTTGATGCAACGTGGAAAGGTGATAGCCTACGCATCTCGACAGCTGAAGACCACGAAGTCAACTATCCCACACATGATCTAGAATTAGCCGCGGTGGTTTTTGCGTTGAAGATTTGGCGGCACTATCTATACGGGACAAAGTGCACTATCTTCACAGACCACAAAAGCTTGAAGTATTTCTTCGAGCAGAAGGATTTAAACATGAGGCAAAGGCGATGGTTGGAGCTCATAAAGGATTATGACTGCGAAATCCATTACCATCCGGGCAAGGCCAATGTGGTGGCTGATGCCCTTAGTCGAAAAGAACGACCTGAACCGATTCGGGTGAAGGCTTATCAGCTGATCATGACCCCCGATGTGATGACATAGGTTAAGGAGTTTCAAGACGAGGCTTTGAAAGAAGATCGTCTTAACTCCGAAAGGATGAGAGGCCTAGTTACGGAATTGGGTGAGAACACTCTTGGTGTTAAGACCCGATTTGGGCGAATATGGATTCCTCGATACGGGGATCTACGTGGTAGAATTATGGACGAGTCCCATAAGACCCGATACTCCATTCACCCCGGTGCTACCAAAATGTACCACGATATGAAGAAGGATTACTGGTGGCCGGGTATGAAACGTGACGTAGTGGAGTACGTGAGTAAGTGCCTGACTTGTTTACAAGTGAAGGCGGAACACCAGAAACCCTACGGGAAGATCCAACCGTTGGATATACCCGAGTGGAAGTGGGAGCACATCACCATGGACTTTATCACAAAGTTACCACGTACCCCAAAAGGGTATGATGCTATATGGGTGATAGTTGACCGTTTGACAAAGAGTGCCCACTTCCTACCGATCCGCGAGACGTACTCATCTGAAAGATTGGCGGACCTGTTCATCAAGGAAATTGTAGCTCGTCACGGTGTACCGGTGTCTATTGTGTCTGATCGTGACATCCGGTTTACCTCCAAGTTTTGGAAGAGATTTCACGATGCAATGGGGACGAGGCTACACATCAGTACAGCATATCACCCTCAGACGGACGGTCAGTCTGAGAGGACGATCCAAACACTCGAAGACATGCTTCGGGCGTGCGTGATCGATTTTGGAGGGAGTTGGGACAACCACCTGCCGTTAGCAGAATTCTCATACAACAACAGTTATCACGCCAGCATTGGCATGCCACCTTACGAGATGCTATACGAGAGGAGGTGTAGGACGCCCGTATGTTGGGGAGACATTGGGCAGAAAGAGTTGGGAGGTGTTGAGGTGATTGAAGCAACGACTGAGAAATTAGAAAAGATCAAAGCCTTCATGAAGGTGGCGAAAGATAGACAAAAGTCGTATGCTGACAAGAGGCGAAGACCGATAGAGTTCAAGGTTGGTGACCGAGTCATGTTGAAGGTCTCAGCTTGGAAAGGAATCATTAGATTCAGGAAACGAGGTAAGCTAAGCCCGAGATACATAGGACCTTTTCGGATTGTCGCACGGGTAGGAGAGGTGGCCTATCGACTCGAATTGCCAGATGAGTTAAGTGGAATTCATCCCACATTCCATGTATCTCATCTGAGGAAGTGCTTAGCTGATGAAGATATGATTGTTCCACTGGAGGATATTAAAGTAGACGAACGGCTCAATTACGTGGAGCAACCAGTGGCAATCATTGATCGTAAAGAAAAGAGGTTGAGGAATAAAGTGGTTCCTCTTGTGCGTGTACAGTGGAAGCACATGAAGGGATCCGAGTCTACGTGGGAGACTGAGGAGGAGATGAGGCAACATTACCCACATCTGTTTGAGGAATAACAGGTTTCGGGGACGAAACCTATATAAGAGGGGTGGACTTGTAACACCCGTATTTTTATTAGCAAGAAATAAAAGAATAAAGAGAAGAAAAAAGGAGGAAAAGGAAGTCAACCTCAAAATTGAGGGACCAAAGTGTAAAATAATAATAAAAAAAAATCTTATAAAGTTGGTAAAAAGGTGGCATGGCCGCCCATTACCTCCTGCACATTTCTTTGCATCGGTTTTTAGAGAGAGAAACAGCAAGAACTTCGATTCTTAGAGAGAGAAAGGAGAAGAAATCAGATTCAAGGTAAGAATTGATGTTTTTAAGTTGTGTTTGAGCTAAGAAACCGAGAAATGCATGTTCTTATGTATATGTGTGTTCGGGTTTGTGTGTTTTAGACACATCTAGGCTTTCGAATCCTTTGGAAAAGCTCGAGCAGAAGAGTTTGAACTTGAAGAGCAGCTAAGGTGAGTTCTAGACCCCGTTTTACTGGTTTTTAAATGTTTTAGGGGCTGGAAATGCATGTAAGTATGTCTTATAAATTTGGGTATAATACCCATATGATATGAATGTATGTATGCTCATGTTTATGATAGATTTATGCTTAGAATCATGTGTTTATGTTAGGTTTATGCCTGGTAACCATGTGTGCATGTTTAGAACTAGGCAATTTGATGTTGGGACTTAGATACATGAACAGGTCACTAATAAGCCTGAAATTTGGACTTAGAATAAATAAATTACAGGTTGATGAGTCCACCAGTGGTCATACGACCAACAGTGTGGTCGTATGACCAGGATTTTCCTAAGTGTTAAAGCCCAATAGTACTCATACGACCAACAGTGTGGTCGTATGACCAGGTGATGTATTTTTCTAAGTATTGATGAGTCTAACAGGACTCATACGACCAACAGTGTGGTCGTATGACCAAGTTATATTTCTTAGTGTTGGCCCAATAGGACTCATACGACTAACAGTGGTCGTATGACTATGTGATGAAATTTTCTAAGTGTGTTGAAGAGTCCAATAGGGCTCATACGACCAACAGTGTGGTCGTATGATCAGAATGTAATTCTAAGTATGGGATGGTACGACCAATAGTGCTCATACGACCAACAGTGTGGTCGTATGACCAGATGATAAATTCTAAGTATAAGATGAAAAGCCCAGCAGTGCTCTTACGCCCAATAGTGCTCATACGGCCAGAGGGCTTATACGCCCAACAGGGCTCAAACGCCTAGGACACTTAGAATTTTTCAGAAATTTCCTGCAATACCGAAGTTCGAGGTTTTGACCAGGGATGACTAGGGTTAACAAATGATGATGTTTCATGCATGTAATGACGATTATGGTTAACCCTTACTGTTACTAATATTATCAGTGTATTATTGTTGACAATATTATTAATATATTGTTAAGTGTGGCATGATGCTACGTATGATGATGAATGTATGATGATGAATGTATGATGATGAATGTATGATGAGTATGTATGATGTGTGTGTATGTTCCTTGTAATTTTGTATGCTTATCTTTCTGAAACTTTACGAATAACGAGAATGAACTAATGAAGTATTATGTATCGTAAAGTGAAAGATAATGAAAGAGGAACATGATGACGAATGCATGTATTAACGAATGAACGAAAAGAAGAATAATGATGAATACATGCATTAATGAACGAACGAATTATGTCTTGCAAGCATTGAATAACGCGATTGGTCCTTCTATGTGATTGACCATGGTCATGGTACCTCTACCGCTTACCTCTAGTACCGTGGCATACGATTTTCCGTCATATGTTGACTACGGCCGGTAGCTAATAACGATCGGGGTGTAGCATATGGTATTGGTACAATTCACCTTTCAATGCGTGCAAGTAAGTATGAACGGGATTCTTGTCATTCGACCACAGTAATCATAGCCAAGTGCTATGAAGTGGGTAAAGCCTGACAGAATCCATACGAGAAGTTAAAGATAACGATGAATAACGAATGATGAAGATAATAACGAATATTATCTCTGTGTACGTATGATGTATGAACGCATGCACGAAAAGATACTTTTAAATAAGTAAAAGTATGTTTTATTACAAAACTAGAACTCACTCAGCAACGCTGACTTTATGTGTTTTCCAGTTGGCAGGTAGTGTTGCTGAGGATGGCACGAGGCGGCTACTCAGCTCTTTTGGGATGGCATTCTTTTGTTAATGTTTTTGTATTGTAATGCAAACAAATGATATTTTGTAATGGGTGTTATATTACTTTGCAAAAGCATTTATAGTAAATTTAAAGTTTCCGCTGCGTGGTTTTTATTAAGTTATATTAAATGTATGTTTTTATGGGTGATGACGACCAACTGTGAGGTGCCCGGGAACGGGGCCTTACATCTAATATAAGCAAGAGAGTGACAGATAATAATATAAACATTACTGGGTTGAAATCTCATGACTGTCATATTTTAATGCAACGTTTGATGCCAATTGGAGTTAGAGGATTTTTGGCAAAAGATGTATATACACCAATAGTCGATCTTTGTATGTTTTTTAAGCAACTTAGTTCCAGAACATTATTGGTTGAAGACATGAAGAAAGCAAAACTTGCCATTCTGACAATCTTATGTCAGTTAGAGTTGATCTATCCTCCTGCTTTTTTTGACAGCATGGTTCATTGGTTTTGCACTTACCTGATGAACCGATTCTTGGAGGTCCAGTGTGTATGAGATGGATGTATCCATTTGAAAGATATATGAAAAAACTTAAAAATTATGTCAGAAACAAGGCAAAGCCAGAAGGTTGTATAGCCGAAGGCTATATTGCAGAAGAAGCTCTATCATTTTGTTCGAGGTAGCTTCGAGATGTTGAAACTCAGTTCAATCGCCCCCGACAGAAACGAGGATGTTGTTGTCGAAAAAAGAAAGTTGTGGGTGTTTGAGTCTCTTTGTCGTCCGGCTAGTGCCTTGAAGATCAAACATCTTTCTGTAAGCGAAAAATTAAAATTGGAATGGTTTGTCCTCGATAGCATCGAAGAAATTAGGAACTACATGAAGTAAGTGTTACTATCATTAACTTTCCATAATATATTTGTTAAGTATTATTTTTTTCTTACTGTATATTTTTTTATCAATGTAGTGAATTCAAATCTGAAAAGCCCCATGATGATGTTCAAACTAATTTTCCTATGTGGTTTCTTGAGAAGGTAATACATATATAGTTGTCAGTTAGTTATACATATCTATATAACATGTGTATAACTATATATTTCTAACTATATTAGGTCTATACGATGAAAAAACAAAATTCTCCAGAATTCCACTTAGAGTTGTATTCTATTTCCATGGGTGCGAGTATAAATGTCTTTACTTACACCGCGTGTATAGTCAACGGTGTTAGGTTTATGGTACTTGATCGTGATGCACGACGTACAACACAAAACTCTGGTGTGTTAGTGGAAGGAGAAAATGGTGAGAAGTATTATGGTCAATTAGAAGAGATTATTGAGATGCATTATCCAAATGGTTATTCAACTGTCCTATTTCGGTGCAAGTGGTACGATACTCGAAGGGGTGTTAGATTTGAAAATAATATCACAAGTATCAACACTGATCAAGAATGGGACAAAGAAGATCAACTCATATTTGCTTCGCAGGCCAAACAAGTGTTCTACATCTAAGAACCTTCTCGAGGAAACCAAAACAATAACAACAGATGGGTCGTCGAGCAAGTTAATCATCGAAAAATATGGGATCTACCGTTGAACGAGAATGTACAAACAGTTGACGAGAATGTTCAAAATGTTGACCATGACTTACCCGAAGATCTTGATGTTGTCCATAACAACTCTTCCTCTGGTATAAGATTGTTCATCGACTTTAGGCAATACTTGCCAAGCAGTTCTGCTTCCCAGGGTGAGCCCGCTGAAGTGTCCGAGGATGAGACCGATGAATTGTCTAAGGGCGAGCATGATGAAGTGTCCGAGGACGAATCGGATTATTACACTGAGGGGTTTGAGAGTGATACTGAAGTATCTGAAGGAGAGATATCTGAGGGGTCTGATTAAAAGTAGGTTGGAAAACTGTATTCACATTTTATTTGTATTTATATTTTAAAGTAGGTTGCAAAACTGTATTCACATTATATTTTTGACTTCCGTATCTTATAACATTCAGTATGATTTCCCTTGCGTATTTGATACTGTACATGATGGCTGATGTGATGGGCCATGGAGGAGATGGTTCTGGACAGGACCCCCCACCATCTGGCGGCTTTGGATCTGGGCATGAACACTAAGAGGAGGGTTGTAAGTCTTAGTATAAACTATTTATAAATCCTATGAAAGATAATTATTTATTGTGAATGATAAATTTTGATTGATTTTGCAGCACCACCTCGTAGGAAAACTCGTGAGATTGCAAAAAACTATCGCCTAGAATCCGAGGTCTTGGAAGAAGGAGGGCGTTTAACTTTGCAATTTGACAGGCAAGCGACTTTTACCCCGGTTGGACACAAGAAAGATTTGTTTAGCCGGGAAGTGGGGTTATATATGTGGCGGAACATCGCATTTGATAAAGGTAGTTGGAGACAGGTTTCAGAAGCTCAATAGAATGCATTATACGAGCACCTCACGATAAATGATTTATTTAAGTTTATCTTATGTCGAGATCTTTGTTTTTTACTTGACTAACTTTTTTTTATTTTTTTTAGAAATCATTCGATCTAGAGCAGATTGATCGGGACGTTGATCGATCTAAGTTAAAGTTGGGAATTTATTCAATATACATGAAGCGATACAGAGATCGCAAAGCAGATGCAAAAAGGCGTTTTCGAGAGTTTGGAGGGGATGTCGAGAGAGCTCTAGCCAATGTTCCTGAAGGGATGACTCCGGCTAATTGGGAGAGTGCCATTAGACATTTCATGTCAGAGAAGCATCAAAAACAGTCACTCGTTAACCAAGCAAATCGTCAACTTCAAAAATACCCAAACCGATGGGGGACATCATCGTATAGCAGCACAACTTATAAAAAAGTAATGTTTGGTTTATATATTATTATATATATATATATCTTATACGTACTAGTTGTAATAAAAATAATATTTAATGTTAAACAGGCTCAAAGTCACCTACAGACGTTCATTGATGCTCATACAGCTAAAGATGGAACGATTGATAGCGCAGCAACTGAAACAATTGTTAGTAACTATTTAAATTTAATTTTTTGTTACTTGCATATATAATTTACCTTTTGTAAACTACAACGGCGATTAGAGGATGAGTTGGCTGCCCAAACTCAAGGAGATAATCAAGTGAATGCGTTTGAAAACGTACTCGGTAGTAGGCGCGGATGGATCCGAGGGATTGGGTTCAAACCTTCTTCAAAAGCCCCGGTTACCCATGATAAGTCTCAACCACAGCCAACAGTCGCATTCACACGGGTAACAATAACATTTCTTTATAATGACCTTAAATTTATATATGTTATTAGTTTGGTAAATGTTATTAGTTTGACCCGTTTGACCTTAAAATATTAAATGAGACAAAATAGACATTAATATATATGTTATTAGTTTGGTAAATATTATTGCACGGGTAAATGTTATTAGTTTGACCTTAAAATGGAATTAGAATGTTAAATGAGACAAAATAGACGTTCATAAATGTTATTAGAATTGGAATGTTAAATCAGACAAAATAGACGTTCATAAATGTTATTAGAATTGGAATGTTAAATGAGACAAAATAGACGTGTTGGGAATGAGTCAATATGTTATTAGTTTGGTAAATGTTATTAGTTTGACCCGTTTGATCTTAAAATATAAAATAAGACAAAATAGACATTAATATATATGTTATTAGTTTGGTAAATGTTATTACACGGGTAAATGTTATTAGTTTGACCTTAAAATGGAATTGGAATGTTAAATGAGACAAAATAGACATTCATAAATGTTATTAGAATTGGAATGTTAAATCGGACAAATAGACGTTCATAAATGTTATTAGAATTGGAATGTTAAATGAGACAAAATAGACATGTTGGGAATGAGTCAATATGTTATTAGTTTGGTAAATGTTATTAGTTTGACCCGTTTGACCTTAAAATATTAAATGAGACAAAATAGACATTAATATATAGTTATTAGTTTGGTAAATGTTATTACACGGGTAAATGTTATTAGTTTGACCTTAAACATTACTTTTATTATAGGAACAAATTGATGCCTTGTTTCAAGACCCATATTTTAGAGATCAACTCCAAAATTACGGGAAAAATAAACAAGTTAGTGATGAGGACGGTGAAGACGAAGAAGATGATGAAGATGATAAAGCTTAATTGATAAATGTATGTTGACTTAATTTAGAATATTATGTAATGTATGACAGGATGTTGACTTAGTATGGTTTGAAGGTTAGGATGTTGACTTAGTTGTGTAACAAATTATGTTCATGTATGGTAATTTGGGTTTAGAGTTAGTAAATATTCGAAAAATATGCAGATTGCCAGGTATAAATTTGTACTGGAAACATGGAAAAACCAAAAAATACAACACGAAGCTGTAATAGGTGAACAGGGGTATTAGGGGCGGCACATATAGGTATTAGGGGCGACACGTTCTTCGTCAGGCCTGCACCCATTAGGGGCGACCCATTAGCGGCGACATAAGAGAATTAGCGGCGACATTATTAGTGGCGACCCATTAGTGGCGAATTTTTGAGCATTAGCGACGTTTTATTAGCGGCGACCTATTAGCGGCGACAAGTCGCCGCTAAAGGTAATAGCGGCGACATAAGGTTTTTAGTGGCGACTTTTGTCGCCCCTAAAGACCCGTTTCCTTGTAGTGATTTTTAGCTTTAGTTATGACTAAATTACCTAAAATTGTAGTTTATTTATGATTGTATGATATTGCGTAATCTAGATTTGTATGGAACTTTGAATGATAGTTTATGTATGTTTATTGGAAAACCTAGGTTTATATTGGTTGAAAACTGGAATTTGGAAAAAACAAAAAAAAATATAAAAAAAAGACCATTAGCGGCGACACGTGTCGGCGCTAATAGTCATTCATTACCATTATACGATGACAGCTTTAAGCGGCGGTTTGGAGGTTATTAGCGGCGCCACTATTAGCGGCGACCCTTTAGCGACGATATTTTGGTCATTAGCGACGAACTACTAGCGACGACCTTTTAGCGGCGACAAATAGGGTTAACAGTGAAGGATATATGCGGGGAAATAATGGTGGTCATGGAGATGAATGTTGACCATGTGGCGGTGATGTTACAGTGAAGGATATATGGTCGGATATTCGGTGAAGATCGATGTACGTGTGGTGAAGACGAAGACAAGGTTTTGTGGGATTCGATGAAGACAAACGAGAGACCAATGAGCCTAACATTACTAGTAGTTTTTATTCTCAACCATATATTAGTTGCATTTTAAAACCAATTAAATAATTAAAATAACGACAAAATTAAAGTAGATAGAAGTAGTTTGATCATTTTCTTTGAATTATAGACCATATAGCTGGAGATCAAATCTATAAGTTCGAAACCACATGACCTATATAAACAACAAGAAAAAAGATTTATGGTGTCAATACTCTATAACATCAATACCTATCGCCACTAAAAACACATGTATGGCATCGACATGTTAACGGGGTAGAGGTTTCTAAGAAATTTGTCCAGTCAAGGCCGTGCATCAACATATTACACCATAAGAGAAAAACCCTAAAAAGCCCACCTGATGAAATGTTTTGGCATCAACATGTCAACGCAAATGATAATTTTTTTCTTCAGTTTTCTATTAAATATTTTAATTCTTTTCTATATAAGTTTAATTATCCCGCAAAGAGTTTTAATTTTTTTTAATTAATAAATAAGTACTTTTATAAAAAGGAACGTCGACGTTTTGTGCTACTCTATGGCATCAACATGTCAACGCGGAATGGTTTTTCTACGTCAAAACTTATTTAATTCCAACCTTTTTCCTCACCATTCTGCTTCTTCAAACCCTTCCTCTCTCCTCGATCTGTGTGATTTTCAAGTAATAAGTATGACAAATTATCACTTCTTTAACTCTATTTTGGTTGGTGTTTTGTAGTTTTCCTGGTCTAAATTGTACATCCTAAGATTGAAGATGAGGCTAGGGTTGTGAAGAACATCCGATTTAATGACTTAAAGATACGTGTGTTGTTGTTTTATTACTAGTTTGTAGATTTAAGGTGTTTTTGCAACAATTTTTTTTTAAAATTGCCTTAGTTATTGATAATAATGTGTTATTGTGTTCTTGATTATATATGAATTGCAGATTACGTAACTTTAGGTTTATAAAGTCCTTGCTTTAACAAATCAGAAAATGCTTTACAAATTAAAAATGGCCAATTTGACATTTGTGTGTTTATCTTATTATGAAATGGATAAGGTGTATTATTATAGAACGAAGTAATAACATAATGGCAATACAGTTGCAAAATGGATTCACGTGGAGCTTGTGCCATACACAAGTTTTAAGTAAGCTCACCATCATGGCTAAAATGGAAATTTAACATCGCATGTGGTATCCACACTTTACTCTCACCCTTTACTTCTAGAGATCCATCAATAATATATACGTGTATGTGTTAGTTATATATAAAATAGTTAAGTGAAGTTGATATAACTAATTTGTGATGAGATCACTCCTATAATAATCTATTAATTGAAGTTGATTAAATAAAAAAATTGCAAGTGCAACGAACATAACCGTCATCCCTATGCTTGATTTTTGACTTTAACTTTGCTTCTCTATTTTTTTTATATATTAAAAATGTAATATATAGTTTGTGGTTCTTAATGCATAAGATAGTTTGTGGTTCTTAATGCATAAGATACATATAAACTCATATATTTTAGTAACAATGCTTTAAAGTTTAAGCCATATATATGCATGAAACTCAACATTTTTGACAAGGAAAGGCTAACATGCTTACCATCACATTTTATGCATCAGTTCACTTGTTATACATTGTTAGATTTACTATTTAGCTTTCAGCGGATATGGCAGAATTAGGGTTTGTGAGGATACAAATATTCATGCAAATTTATAATAATTCAATCGTTATATGTCCGTAAGAAACTTTGTTAGGGGTGAATGTTAGTACTTTGACATAAGACATATATATGGCTAGATGCCTTAATTACTTGGTAGCTTTACCCTGCTATGAGTTTAATTATCTCCATCTTCTACAGCCGACCCTAAGGAGGGGTGGGTTGGACAATCGTCCAGGGCTCACTCACTCAGGGGTCCAAAAAAATTTAAAATTTTGTTTTATTTTTTAGTTTTGTATTATTATATATGTTTTTTAAGTAGTAATAGTCCGTTTAACTCAACTAAAAAGTTTAACCTAATTATTTTTTTAACACAAATACAATTCTTAAGGCCCATTTTAATTAACTAAACTTGTTATTTATATAAATCTAATTAATTATCAACTTTTTGTACGAGTACTATTGCTTATGTTACAACTATACAATTAATGGTCATTCTTTAATTTATATAACCAATATAATACTAATTACAAAGTGATTTGTGCATACGGGTATAGTATCTCATGTTTATCAAGTGATTTGTGTATGAGAGTGTAGTATGGTATGCATTATGGGTTGTATAATGTGTTTTAGTGAGTTGTATCCATCTTTTAACTTTTATTTTTTATTTTTTTAATATTTCTATTTTAACCTAATACCTTTACATCTTTTATAACTTAACCCTAATTTTTTTAATTTCAACTTTGCTTCCCTATACTTTTTATATTTGGTAAATTTTCATTTTACGTTACGGTATAAATTTAACGAGTTAACAAGCCAAAGCGTGTGTGTGCTATGGTGTGTGTGGTTCAACGTTTTTACGTCTATTTTTCTCTGTTTAATCGTCCCGTCGTAACGCTCTGGTACTAGATCGACTTATTAATTTATATGTTTTACGTTTCGCGTGCATAGTCAGCATTTTTACGTCTACTTTTCATTCGTTTCATTTTTCGGTTTTTATTTTTTTAATACGAGGTTTTTCGGTGTTACTGGTCACTAACGATGATGTACCCCTGGTGTTAATTGGCATAGTTTTACGCCCGCACCGTAATGCGGGGGGCTTAATGCTAGTTTATAATTAATTTTCATCAACCCAACTAAAAGCCTCTTTCCAAAGAAATCCAAATCTCAATTCTTGGCCAACTAGGGATAAAAGGAAAAAAATTCCAATTTAGACAATCGCTAGCAACGAGGTTGAATAGAAAGATTTATCGGTTAGCTATTACGTTATGTCATTCTAATATATGATCTTGTTAAGTTTATTGCTAAAACATTTATTTTCGTTTTAAATAACTAGTTTATAAAATTTAATTCGTTAGGGCTTACGGGTCTTTTTTTCTCAAACCATTCAAAACACTAAAATCCTCAGCACCGGCCCCGCCATCTTTGAATTAGGGTTTACACAAATAGACGAGGGCTAATAATTGAGAGATATCATAAAAAGTATAATTATGGGAAGCTAGACTTATAGTAAATTGGTATGTCCCACTCCTCTAAAAAGATTTTTGGCGAGCATTAGCATAATTATAAGGCAGACAACGAATTTAAAACTATGCCTTTTATTGATTGGTATCAAAGTCTTTTGATTCTATTTTTATAAATCACACGTTTGTTGTTAACTTGAGAATCAATATCAACTTAGAAGCATTACATAACGCTACTTAAAAAATAAGTATCATTGATAGCAAACTAGTATATATAAGGCTTGCACCCTACTTACTGAATACTCAAAAATCTTGTTTTAAGTTATTTAATGAAAATACCAATGGATTACTGCGAGCATCAGATGATACCTCTATTTCTTGTCAGTAATCTATCAATAACTTTGAGCATAAGATTTCGAAAAGTTTGTCATGGATAGTAATGTTTTCTTCAAAAACAAATTCCACAACTAATATTTGCTAATGAATCTATTTTAGTGGGTGTTAACTGTGATACAAAGTTTAATAACCATTTGTTACACGTGTTGTTGTGACATTAATGTGATTAAATATATTAAAAAAACGTATGAAATTTCAGTGACTAGGTTTTGAAGATCGAAACACACACACACATATATATATATATATATATATATATATATATATATATATATATATATATATATATATATATATATATATATATATATATATATATATATATATATATATATAGAGGAGGGATCAAATGAAAACCAAGTTTATAAATGAAAACCGTGAAAACCATATCCAACCAATCAGAAAATTTTAACTTTTTTTTCCACTAATTTAATCAAAAGGGTTTTTTTGTAATTTTGGCTAAATCTTATTTTAGAAACACTCAATCAATTCAATATTTTACATTTTTTTCTCTAACTGATTTTTTTTGTTTCTTAATTCTGCATCAAAATTGATTTCTTCATTATCATCTTCAACCTTCAATTTCTTCAATTTCTTCAATTTCTTCAAAAGGGTTCCGACGATTACGACAATTCCGACGACGGTTGTTTCGGGAAACGCACCGTCACCGACGATAGCCGGTTGTTCGGGTTCTCTATGACCGACAATCCGCCGGTGACTCACCAATTTTTTCCGGTGGGTGATTCTGAAGTGGGCTCGACCACCACCGTATGAGCGACGACGGCGACGCCTTTCCCGACGGCAAACTGGGTGGGCGTCAAATTCTCCCATCAGTCGCCGGAACTGGTGGCGTACGGCGGTGGTGTCGCCGGAAAAGCCGCCGACGTGCCTCAACCGCTTAAAAAAAGCCGCCGTGGACCGCGGTCTAGAAGCTCTCAGTACCGTGGTGTTACCTTTTACCGGCGAACCGGCCGATGGGAATCACACATATGGTTGATTTTTTCTTCTTTTTTCTACATTATTTATTCTCAATTTCTTCCATTCCCGATGCATCATCATTATTATTATTATTATTATTATTATTATATTTTACAGCCATTTATACTATTTTTTATAATGAAAACAACATTATTATTCGCTTTTTCCTTTGGTTATGAAATACAACCATCTTTCTGTATAATATTTGCCTCTTTGAGCCTAACTAAATCTTGTTTTAATATTCAGGGATTGTGGGAAGCAGGTTTTTTGGGCTCCGGCGCCCTTGACGGTGAAATCGTGGGCGGATGTGGATGATGAAGATGATGACGATTACTATGCGACCACTGCTCCACCGCAGTCGGTTTGGGGTGGTGGTGGTGAGCAAGAAGATAAGGTGAAAGGAAGTGAGACTCCTGTTGAGGTGAGGAAACCCGAAATGTGTTGTTTATTCAATTTTTGCTACATTTGTTTCTACAAGTTTTTATGTTGATTAAATAGATTCTAGTTAGAGGGTGTTTCAGGGGGGCTGCTTAATTAAGCAGAAGTAGATAATTAGCTTGTTTCTTTACCCTATTGGTGAACTAGTAATTTTGAATCTACCAAGAATATCCAGTGTGATACAAAATTTCACATACATTTGGTGAAACTAAAATTTGTTTTTCTAGATGTCTGCACTAATTTGATCGTAGTCATATATATATATAATTTTTTAGATGGCAATTGCTGTCGATATTCCTCGCAACCATCGTTGGAATCATCACACAGCCTCTTCCTCTCGGAAAAAGTTATCATGGTATGGTACATATACGTACCCAGTTACATACATATATGTACCAATGTTTAATTTAGATGATTGATTACCTATATTTATATGTATGCTTCGTGTATTATAAATCAAAACATATCTGGAGTAATTCCTTACATATACGTATCAGTGTTGTTGTATTTATACAAATTATTATTTTGCTACCGTTACATATATGTACTAAGTAATCACAACTAAGTATTTTTGAAGTTTGATTGTGTTACGTATACATAACAAAATTTTCATATACATGAAACACTGATACATATATGTAACATAACGTTACATATTGAGACTATCAGTTCTTTTTATGGTTTTCCTACTCTCATATATATACATATTTTAAGTTTTCTAATGGTTTTGATTGTTATTATATTTGTTACGTGTTTTTGCAGTGACATGAAATTAAGGATAATAAACTTGAAATGAAATTGATGATTATGAAGATGATGATCATCGGTTAAAGTATATGCTGCATCAAAGATGATGATGGTCAGGTCAAGCAATTATCAAAACGTTTATTTTGAACACGAAGATCAAATGAACAAGATGAATACTAATGTTATATATATGTAACATCGTTGTTACAAATACGAAACACTACTGTTACGCATATGTAACAGTAGTGCTTGCTGACATGTCACTTGTATTTTCCCATCAATTGTAACCTGATTTTACGATATGGTTCTAACAAAAATATGTATAACTCATTGTGTATTTATTGAATTTTACATATGTACTTCAGTTTCTAGATTCTGGTATTTTTAACTGTTACATATATGTACCTTAGTATTAGTTGTTGATGAATGATTTACGTATGTTTATTAACTGTTACATATATGTACCAAAGCTTCTTTAGCATATAACCAAAATCCTAATCGCACCATTACACAAACAAAGACTTATTAACTATTACATATATGTACCAAAGCTTTTTTAGCATATTAACTGTTACATATATGTACCAAAGCTTCTTTAACATATTAACTGTTACATATATATACCAAAGCTTCTTTAGCACATTAACTGTTACATATATGTACCAAAGCTTCTTTAGCATATTAACTGTTACATATATGTACCAAAGTTTCTTTAGCATATTAACTGTTACGTATCATTTAAGTTTTAAAACATTTTAATATTTTGTATAAAAATTAGGAAATTAGGAGAGATATTTGTGGATTAGGAGAGAGAGAGAGAGATTTTTTAGGGGATTTGGTAATCATTGATTATTAGAAGTTATAATAATAAATATGATTTGCCTATTATGCCCTTCTCCACTTAATTAGGTAAGATTTAATGAAACAAAATTTACAAAAAAATCATGTTAATTTATGACCATTGATCAAATTTTTAGTGGTCAAGATTTGGTTTTTTTGGTTTTCATTTATAAAGTGGTTTTCATTAGAACCTCCCCCTATATATATATATATATATATATATATATATATATATATATATATATATATATATATATATATATATATATATATATATATATATATATATATATATATATATATATATATATATATATAACAGTTTTATCACAACAATGTTTTTCAATCTATACCAATTCATTTCTCATGATACCGACATGTTACCATCAATCAATATAACCTACAATACTTAAAATATTGTATTTTCAATACAACTCCGTTTTTCAACCAAATTAACATAGGGATTCCAGAAAAAATTTAAACATAGCCACAAATTATTGTTATTTAATAACGAATGAAAGTTATTTAAGAGAAATCAAATTAGTTAAAAACGTTGAATGAGTTAGATTTGAAACTTTTAAAAATTGAAGGGTTATTGTAAAGGACATTTGTGGGTGACATGGTGACGAGACGGACTTATCCACCCAATGAAATCTCTATCGTGCAAATCCCTGTAACAACCTCACTGTTATAAAATGACACTACATTATACATTTCATATTTTTACCGGACCTTGTCCCATAACAAGTCCATTAATCCAAAAAGTCGTTTCCTTTGTAATATTAACCATATGCATTCTAACCACTTAATTAGACACCAGCTTGGTTATTTTCAAACTCCGATTCACCCTTATATGCCATAATGATGCATAATGTGGAGTTTTTGAACCTTACCATAAATCCATAATAGATCTGAGCTTTCTGATGATCTCCAACGTCCATAGTTTATCATCGAGTGATTCAGCACTATAATGGAATTTAACACATTATACGTACTCTCATAAATAGTCATAACTCATATTAATGAGGGTTTGAGGCTTATCGAAGAAAACCGATCCTCTAAACGATGTTTCTAAGCGAAATAAACACCTATGAGCGTATCTGCAAGCTCTGATTGTCTCACCGAGCACCCAAAAGTCTGGAAACCATAGAGTGTGATGGTGTCTAGTTTAGAGAGAGAGTAGACCGAGAGTGGAGAATGTAAAATATGAAAAAATGGGTTTTTGAGGTTTTTATCCACGTTTTGCCCGACTGGCCCTTGGCGGACCGCTACCCCAAGCTTGGCCGTCCATTACCGCCTTAAAAAAATATATTCGCAGTTTGAAATTGAATAACTCGTAGACCGTTAAGCCAACCCATGGTTGTCCGCGACCAGCTTAGCAGAGCGTCACTTCGAACCTTTGGCGGTTTGATATAAGCCTAGTTTCGTGGTTCCAAACCTTTCTTCTTGTCGGACCGTTATGGCCAACCAATAGGACCCATGGTGGTCCACTGTGGTCCTTCGTTCTCATGTCCTTAGGAAATTTTCATCCTTGAACCTTTTATACTCGGTCTCGATTCGTCTATTCTCATGGTAACCTACCCATTAGGCCGAGGGGTCACAAGGACTGCCAATCCGAAAACTTTCCGACTCGGACAAAGAATGAAAACTTCCTTCTTATACAACTAATGTTAGGGTTTACAATCCTTGCTAGTCATTAGTGATCCGTCAATGATAATTATAATTACGAGATGTTCTAGAGACAATTTGCTTAGCAACATCATTGTAATTACTAATAATGGATCACCTCGTCATCAACCTGGGGGACTACCAATTGAAAAGTTTTCCCACTCAGACAAAGAATGAAAACTTCCCCTCCTATATGACCTATGTTAGGGTTGACCAACATTGTTAGTTAGTGGTGATCCATCAATGATAATTGTATTTTCCTGATATAATATATGTTTATGATCTGCCACTGACTACCAAGGATTACTAATGACTAATTTTGTTTTTCATTTTATTTTTTCATTTGTCAATGATACAGGTCATTATTCCATTAGTAATTATTTGTGATTACACTCTGTTAGTAACTTCTCATTTATAATTCTCATTCTTCTAGTACTAAAATTAAATTTAACATTTAAATTATGGCAATTAAGAGTAATGCAAACACTATTGGAAAAAATAATTAGTAACATACTATGTGTAGGTATGTGTCGTAAATTTGCGACACCTTTCCGACAAATATTAGGGTATTTGGTCCCGCTACTACAATTTTGTTAATAGTTAATGGGCAAAAGATGACATACGAATAAAGATGACGCGCATTTTTACGTGTCATAAAAATTATATCGTATTTTATAATTTTTTTTGAAAATATGACACACATTTTTGCACGTCATCTTTTAAAACACGCGCCCAACTTAAATTTTTTTCCCCGCCCCCTTTAACCCTAGTTTCTCAAAAACCCTTCATTGTCCAATTTCTTAAACACCCTCCAAATTATCAGAGACCACCACTGCTTCTCTGCGCTTCATGTTGGAGGAACACGAGCAAGTGGAGGAGAACAACTGGACATGTGCAACTTGAAGCCGAAGGATCACATCTTCTTGTGGTAGGGTTTGAGTCGTGTACACATGAGGTTGCTAGTGGTTCATGAGGAGAGATTTGAGACTGAAGGATCGTAGCTTCCATGAGCAGATTACATTGTTTTGTTCGTCGAAGTGAATAAGAAGTCTGAGGTTTAATTCCGATTCTTCTTGTATTCTAATTATATGCTCTTTGCATTTCATTGAACACTTGCGATTGTGTTACTTCGGGGACTACTTTATTTGATTTGTATGTTATGTTAGATTAGTATTTAAGTGATTGATTTGAACTTGTAGTTATCTTCAGTAGAACAAGCTAATTCATATGGAAGTGTAGTAATCTACAGTAGAACGAACTAATCCATCTGAAAGTGTTTCAAAATGTTGTGTTCACAGAACCACTTATGGGTTTTGTATGGTGTTTTCCTTAATTGTACATGATTTATGACGAAATTCACATGTGGATTTTCAAGATTGCATCAAATTCAATTTGTGATTTGAGTTCTAAAAGTAATTATGGTTTTTTTAGTGTTTTACTCATAGTTTAAAGTAGTGGGTCACTTAAATCTGATGCACACCAGGTGTTTGATGAAATGCATGTGTGAGTTTCTTTTTGGCATTTTGATTTTTTTCTTGTTAAAGTAGATTTTGATGTTCTTTATTCACTTTCTTTTGTTACAAATATCAAAAAAGATTAGTTGTAATTTGACAGACGTTGGAACTTCTATTAGAAGTTGTTTTGAAGGAAGAAGTTGTTAGGCTTGAAGAACAAGTGGTTCATTTTAGGCAAGGTCTATATCAAGAAGCAGTCTACATTTCATTCTCAAATAAGATATCTATAAAATTCTCTTGATATTCAAGAATCAACAAATAGGAAGAACAAGGCTTCCGGTTATCACCTCAAAAAGAGATCTTGAAAATTCATTTGATTCACTTGATTTTCACGTAACATTCTCAAAAGATAACTATTGATTTTCAACTTTGATCGATGGTTTAGCAAGATCACTAGTTGATTCCAAGGCTACTGCTTGGTGATATCACTTACTAATTCGATATTTGATGAGTTGCTTTAAGTTAGTCTTTTGAATCGTATAGTACAATCTTTTGAATGTGTTAAGTTTCAATTATTACTTCTTCACCTTTATACTCTAAATCCTTGATAACAATTTTCTTGAAAAGATGCAAACTAGCATTAAACCATATTTAGATTACTACTTCCAAACCTGCATCCTCACAGAAAAGATCTTTGTTTCTTTGTTCCTATGTTTATGTATGTGTCCACCCTACTGGTGGCACTTTTGTTTTAACGAATATTAAAATATTTAAATGAATATATATCCAGTTTTGCTGTTATTGAGCTTCTTTACTTGGTCAAATTCCAGTTGATTCATTGTATCTTTGGTTTGATGATGTATTTATGTTTGTAAGTATTTGTTGCATTGATAACCTGGTCAAGTTAAAAATACTATAATTAGGTGGTGTTTATTTTTTAGAAAAAGAGTTTCTAAAGCTCTTTTGTCTGCGCCAAAAAGAGGCGGGCAGATGTTTGAGGTCTGCAGAGTGTTTATTTTTTTGAAGACGTTTCATTAAAAAACGTCTGCATGAGGTCTGCATGGAGAAGATGTGGACCTATATCTTCTGAGATCTTCTAACCTCTTCTCACATCTCCCCACCCTCCCCACCTCCCCCATCGGCCACCCCACCTCTCCCCCATCGGCCACCCCACCTCCCCCCACCGGCCGGACCACCGCTGCCCTACCACTAGCCCTTCCACCAGCCCCGTCATCCAAATCCACCCATCGATCAAATCCTCTTGTTTGTTACCGTTATCGTCGGTTAAATTGGGATCGGCGGAGGCGGATAGTAAAAGTTTCACGGTGTCGACGGCGGAAGAAGCACCGCCGGCGGCGGCGCAGTGGAGGGCGGTGGCGCCGTCGGTGGCGCAAGCTTTGTTGACGTCGACTTTGTGGGTGGCGATTAGGTGGTTCAGGAGGTTTGTGCTGCCGTACACGGCGGAGATCATCGCCGGAGTTCGTTCTTCAAACCCCATCTTCCGATTACCCCCATTTCTTCTTCCGTACCAAAAACCACCATCGTCTACACTCAATTTACATCTCTCCACTTTTGATTCGAACCCTAAAACATCATCTGCAGCTGCTAATTCGAGCAAAATCGATGAATCAAAAAAATCCCTAATTTTAGTTTCCTGTAAAGAGATTGTGATGATGATGATGAAGGTATGATGAATTGGGATGAACGATGAGTGAATAAAGGTTGAATTGGAGATATAAATAAATAAATTTACTTTAATTACATAATATTTTAATAGTTTGCAGATTTTAAAAACAAACAGTATTCTTATTACAGACTGCAGACGTTTGGTCCACCTCTTCTTCTGCAGATGCCTGCAGATGTGGTCCGCAGATTGCAGACATTTTCCTGTAGAAAAACAAACAGCACCTTAGTCACGCTTTTATTTGTGCGACTGCTTGGAAATCTTTCTGCCTATGTGCATGTGTTATTTTGCAGTACAAGCTCATGTATGGACAATATTTTTTGTCCATATTTGTTGATTTTTATTTTCCCTAGTATGCAAACTAATCTTATATTATAGTTGATTCTTTTTACAGGTTCTTTTCTTTAACTTACCTATATTTCTTCAAATAGGTAATTGATCTGCTTTGTAATATTTCTTTTGATCTACTTATTAGTGTAACATTCTTAACATGGTGGATCCTCATACTTGATATAAAAATAGATTATGTAAATCCCAGTTCTTTTCTTTCGTGCATGAGGATATCTTGTGCTTGCGCGAACCAAACTTTAATCACATACTTGATCAATGCATCCAGAATATATTGTTTGATTTGATTGATTTGGTTATAAAGTAGTTGAATTTTGTATCATATATATGTGGGATATGGAATTTTGGGTGATTTTTGTTAAAACAGAGGTTAGTTCATTGGATGGTCCAAATTATCAAATTTAATTTGTTGATATTGGTTTTTTTAGGTTGGAGGAGGTAGAGCCGAATACATTGATGCTGATTTGGATGATATTCGGGAAGAGTGGTTGCGTTACGTTACAAATTTTATTTATGTTTAGACTGGGTTACATTAGACAAGGAATTTAGAATATTATGTATTTGCAAGTGAATTTGAAACAATTTAATACTTTTCGTTAGTATTTAATTAAATGAATTTTGTTTTGCTGTTATTCGACAATTATTGATTTGTAGTTTTATAAAGAAAAGCAGGTAAATTTATAATAAAAAATATATTATATAAAGCAGTGAAATTTATGACGCGCATTGCGTATCATTGGTAACGCGTCATAAAATTCACAAACATGACGCGCACACGCTCGTCATCTTTTCATTTATAACTACCTCTTTCTTGATGCGCAATGCGCGTCATCTATTGCCCGTCACTACATGCGCGTCATCTTTCGCGCGTCATAAAGAGATGACGCGCCGATGCGTGTCATCTTTCATTTATGATTACCTCTTCCTTGACAAGCATTTGCGCGTCATCTGACCCCAAAGATGACGCGCATTGCGCGTCATCTATTGCAGTTTTTCTAGTAGTTTCCGTCACTATTCGATGTAAGTTGATCCAAAATTAGGGTTTTTTTTGAAGATTATTTAGTTAAAGATAGACTATATAAGGTTGAATTGTTCTTAAGGTGGTTTCATATGCAAAAAGAATTATGTTTATGAATTGTTGTTGACATGGAAAGAGAATATCTATTGTTTAGAGTTTCAAGAAATTAATGCTAGAGAAAAATCATTTCTCATTTGTTGCAAAAGTGTACATCCATAATTTGTCAATTGGTATATAGGACGGTTCTTGACGCATATTGAAGACGCCCACAAGAGTTTCGCGTGAAAGTCTTGAACTATTTTGTAGGTATTATTCAAATGTGCGGACATGAATATCTATGCAAAACATGCTAAGAGCAATATTCAAATGATGTATAAGGCACACAAATCCAAACATAGATTACCATTAATGTTAGACTACGTTGATTGTACACACTAGGTATGGATAAATTGTCTAAAAGAATGACGGGGTTAATACATGAGCGGTGATCACCAATACGCTATGGTTATGCTTGAATGAACAGCCTCTCAAGATTTATGGTTGTATCATGCGTTTTCCGAGTGGCTAGTTCTCACAATGGGATCAACATCCTTAATCAATCATTATTACTAAATAATGTACTAAAAGGACCACATCCAAATTTTCAGTTCAAGTTAATAGATTACAATACAAGCATGTCTATTATCTTACCAACAATATACACCCGAACAGGGCCACTTTTGTGAAAGTGTACATTTATTCTTTTGGAGACTAATAATAGAAATTAATACAAGCAAGGGTAAGAAACCACATAAAAGGATGTGTAACGAACTTTTGGTGATATTTTGGAACTTCTTTGAAGCCCTTCACATCTCACGAGCATTGCATCTTGAAAATTTAAAAGAATAAGGTACGCTTGCATCATTTTACAAATAAAACCTTAAAAGACCAAAATTTAGTGGCATGTATATTTCAAGAAAAATGAGCTTTCACTCGTTCAAGAAGCCCTACAAGTAATATATAAGAATTCATTTCGAGAATTACATTGCCAGAAACCTATCAATATTTAGAAGCGGATATTGGAGAAAATATTTAATTTCAGGAGTTCACATAAATTTCTCCATGGCTAGTTTTTATATTATATTAGTAAAGTAATCATTCTTTTCAAACTAAGTGAAATGTAATTTTATTTTTAAGTTTATTAGTATATTTTGATTTTAGCATATTATTGTTAAATTAATTTAATTTCGAAATTATTACATTATTTTTCTAATTTAATTTAAAAATAAAGATTAGTTTATGTTAGGTGACCACACTATAGTTTATGAAGAAGTTATTGAAAGTTTAGAGAAACTGATATGATGTAAATGTAAATAGAGAGGGTATCAGAACACACTCTCAACTTAAGTATGGAACATATATATATATATTGAGATTGTCCACAAGCTAAAAGATCATAATAAAAATTTTCAAAAAGAAAATTAATCTGAGTTTTCACCACCATGACTAAATCAACTTTAAAGTGTCAGAGCTCGCTTTGGGAAAATTATAGTCAAGTTAGAATTGTGTTTATCACCAGCGGATGCATGTACGAAGTACCAAATGTAAATCATAAATTAGTGATGAGGAATTAAATTATTTTACCATCATTTCACACTTATGGTAGCTAGCATCTACAAATGTACAGACTTTACAGTCAAAGATGATCTACTTCCATTTACACATGGTCAGAAATACTATTTTATGTGTTATACAATATCCAAAACTCCTCTATTTACGTGCGGCGGTGCGGTATCCAAAACCCAAGTGGCCTTATTCACCACACATTTCAGGAGAGTGACTTCTGTGAAAGAAAATCTTGGGTCCATTTGTCGACTTTGTCAACTGCTACTCATGTTAGAATCTAAAGGATACCATTAAATGTTATTATGATTGTTGGTGGAAATAGTTTAGCTTCTCTTTCAACCTTTCAGCCTTGAATATTTTATCACCTTGCGCCTGTTCAACATCATTAAGTACTATAATTAAATCCATAAATTTTTAGATGTAATCTTATTGAAAAATTAGGGATTATATTTGTGATTATCTTTTATGCACTATGTATAAGTGCCTACGCGGTTCTTTTGAAAGAATATCGATAATAAACAGATAAAGTAAATTTAGTATATATGTACCTGAAGATGAAGAGTGTTTATTGACATCCCTTCTTCGGAACCAATGAAAGTCGTTGAATTAATTAGAACACACTCATCTTCATCGTGTTCCAAGTATTCCAAAACCTTGGACAAGCAGCTACTATCCTTTCTCTTGCTTATATGTTTGGTTGAAAAAATAAGTTGTATCACAGCTTCTTTCTCACTTAGAATACTCACCGAAAATACTACCGATGATTTTCTTCCAATTAAAGCATCTTTAGAGCTTTGTTTCTTGAAGCTGAGATGATCTTGGCTTGTATTAGCGGATGATGATGAACACAATGAAAGCTTTTCTTTTTTACGTTTTAATTCCTCAACTTCCCTTTGTAGTTCCGGTATGTATTTCAGTGCGCGCAATATTGTTTGTGGAATACTTACTTTTTTCTGTCACAAATGGAGTCTATATGAGTTTAGCTCTATCAAAACACTAACTAGTTACAAAATTAGACAAACTTATAAATACATTAGATGTTTATATACCTTTTGATCAATTGGCATGGACAAAAGTGAACGAGAAATGCGTACAATTCGTTAACCCTCTTCCTACGATCTCTTTCACTAGCATTATGATTTAGGTTTTTAGCCACCTTCACAGAATCACCAAAACTATCATTTGCACATCCTTCAGAAGAACAGGAAATGGAATTTCCCGGTGTAATATCACGTTGAATTTGATTATATGTATTAAAATCAAGAACCGAATTATACGAATTTGCTTCAAGTTCTTTGTATATTTCACTACAATCGTGTTGAAGATTCGAGGGAGTGAGATTCTCCATCACCGGCCACCCATAGGTGTTGGAGACCAAAGGAGGGGGTAATGCTAGCATCTTTTATTTATTTCTATTTGGATGAAGTTTGATGAGACAGTGAGGATGATTAATTGGTTGGTGTATAAATACAATTACAACTATGATAAACTGTTGCATTACAATTAACTTATAGATCATCTTGCATTATAAAATTGAGCTAGCCAATTATAATATTTCTAACTTTTTTGAATATATTAATTATTGGTGTTAATGTAGGATGATAGATTCACGTGGAGCGTGTGCCATGCACATGTTTGAAGCAAGTTTTTCTGTTCATGAATTGGATGACTCATATGCAAGTTTAGTGGTATCCACATGTTAGACTCACTCTTGGGGGACAAACATATTTTTATTTCTAGATATTTTATTATTTAGGAGTTAGACATTTGTTTATTGGAAGTTATGTCATTTGTTACATTAGCAGTTTAAATTTTCAACCATGAGATTGATCACTACATTTTTTTTCTTTTTAATTTCTCCCAAGAATAGAAAATACATTGATAAATCTCAAGATGTGAAAGGGATCTTATGAGGTATTAATGCCAAGTTAGTCCGATTTTACGCGGTCGATCGATTTGACATTTTTTGGAATGTCATGTAAGGTTCGACTTGTGATTTGAAAGTCAAAAGTGAAAGTTAAACTAGGTGAACATACATTATTATACAAGATGTGTTTGTGATAGTGTGACACTACAAGATTTTTACCCTATCTGTAAACCTTGAAATTCTCCCAGAAATCAATAACACACGATCTCAATCTTGTGAACGCGGAATATAAACAAGATTGGAGTAGAAGAAGAATAAATTTGAACTCAAAATGATATTGAATTGATGAACAGAAACCTATTACAGGTCTTGTGCAATTTCGCACAGTACAAAATGATAAAAATGAACGAATAGCTTAGTTACAAAACGAAACTAAGCTATTTATACTAAACAGTGAGTTCTCGCGCGAGATGCCTTTCGCGCGGCCATGTCTTTCGCGTGGAAGCTGTTCTCGCGTGGAAGCTTGCTCTTCGCACAGTCTGCTTCTCGCGTGACTACTGCTTTTCGCGTGGATCTGGATTTCGCACAAGATTTTGCCGAGCCTTGATTATCTTCTACAATCTCCCCCTAGGCTCGGTGAAACATAATCAATCAAAATCAACGTTTGCTTTCTTGTACGTTCCTGTATATGCATACCATTTATTCCTAAGGATTCGGTCAGTCATCCACACATACTGGCAAGATAGAAAATAAACGGACTCATCAGCTGTAAAAGGGCAGTGTAAAAGCTTGAGTAAGTCGTCTTTGCCAAACTTCATCAAGTCTGCTGGATCAATGATTCGAAATGACTTGTCAGTGCATCTGATCACAGCGTGACCGGAATCCTTCTCATATCTCCATGATAGTAATTGCTTTAATGAGTTGGGAGGAACAGGGGCATAGACTGGAATCTTCCTTTTCTTGTAAGAATTTTAAAATGAGATCATATAGTTCTTTATCAAGTCAAGACTCTGTCCAGCTTTATTTAAAATAAACTGGTTAAGTTGATTGTCAATATCTTTTGTCCCTTTAAACTTATACTCCAGGTTTTACTCAGAAACATAAGGAGTGATACTTATCATGTTTTGTGTTGATTTAATATAAGTCAGTGGATCCCACAATCAGAACTTCTGTAGAATAATTATTATCCTTCAAGACACTATTGAGATTTCAAGTCACCCCAATTTGACTTAAACCATGCATTGTTGATCAGTGATATCATTTATTATATTCCTAAATATAACTATTTGAGCATAACTAGCCTGAGAAGTATTTCTTAACCCGGAATATTAACAAGTTTAAGGACTTACTGACAGCCATTCAGACTTATGTCTGCCCTCTCAAGATGTTTAGAACTTACAAGCCATCCGGACTTACATGCCCCATCTTTCGATTTTGCCTTCCAAAGTTAAAAACTATTCTCAAAATAGAAATATATACCATATAGTATGTATGTCTTTTAGACATATCTTTTGATTTGTTGTGCTTCTTGGCATCTTATATCCTATATGGCCTTTGTTGGCATCTTTTTGCTCAATTATTTTCTTTTTGTGTTTTTCTCTTTTTGTTTCTTTTTGTATTTTATCTTTTATATATACATATAGATATGATAATCACTGAATCAAACAAATATAGGCTTGAGTATGACAAGATTATATCTCTCAGTCTGTGTTAGAACATTTTGTCATTGACATAGAATCCTGATATGTTCCCCACTAAATCATATCTCTTTAATTCAAGTTTAATCACTCAATTATGATCTTTTCATTTCTGAAAGCAAAGCCTATTGACACATCAGACATAATCCAAGTCTATTCGTATTTAAGCTTTTGAAAGTACTTAGACTCTTTTTGAACTTTGTAAAATCATTTCTCATTTAATCATGAAAATTCATTTTTATTGATCCAATCTTGACTCCCCCTAAGACCAAAAATATTTTTCAAAGCTTATTGTCAAGTTTCTCCGTCATATGACTAAACATGTTGAAGCAATTGTAAGTTTCCTGTCATATGTTTTGAACTACCGCTGTCTACATGCCATAAACTTTCAGTAGCCTTTAGCGGTTGTCCCTGCATAAGTAACAAAATTACTTAGTTTTTGGTACCCAAGTCAAACATGACTTGAGCACATTATGTGTTGCAGCAAGACAAAATGATTTGATATTATTATATTTTGTTTGCACATCATTCTTTTCATTTATGCTTTAAGCTTGACATTTTCCTTTACATCATTAGTCAAATTCTTATCCCGTTTGACATTAAAATCATTAACAACCTTGATTTCATATTATTTGTAAATTTTCCACGAGTGAAAAACAGTTTTCTATTATGAGAAATAGAATTATGAAATCTTTGTTTACTTAATGATTTTTGTCGAAAAGGACAATTGTTTGCCAAATGATTTGTGTTTCCACACTGATAGCATCTCTTTTGTTGTGTGTGGAAAACAAACTGTGGATGACAATTATGAAAATTGTCATAAAAACCAAAGTCAGATTGACTAGGTTTAACTTTCTCCACAGTCTCTCGAATCTTTGCCATGTTTGACAATTGCAAATTCATCTTTTGTAGATTCGAGGAAATCGAGGAATTATGACCACTTTGGATTGGAGAGTTGGCAGTTTTGACTTTTGGAATTGGTGGTGTTGGAATAGGAACAGTCTTTGATTCTGCTGGAGTTGGACCAGACTTTGAAATTTCTGGAGGAGAACCAGGCTTAGATATACGGATTGGTGCTGGAGAAGGACCAGGCTTTTGAATTTTGAGATTGAATGCAGAAGAATCATTCACTTGCAAATCTGGGCTACAATCATCTTGAGTCACAAGGTTAGCATTATAATGAAGTTTATTTTTAAAGAATCGAGAATTCGTTTCTTTAAAAATATGTTCTTCATTTTCAATTACACCCTTAGACACAAATCTACTTTTAAAATCCTTTTCAATTCTTTCTTTCTGATTTGCCTTTTGATTTGCATTTAAAGTATTTTACTATTTGATTTCAACTCATTCAAATCAACATTCTTTTCATTTCCTGACAAGTTTGTTTACAAGCAGATTGTAAAACTTCTACATTCTTATTTTTCAAACATTCATTCTCATTCTCTTCCTCACTCTCACTCTCCCAATCTTCAACCAACCCATCCACCTTCAATTTATCTACACAAAGATTTTCAGGTGATTGTTTAGGTTTGGGTACTATGATAGGATCAACAGATAAATTTATTTTGACTGAAGGTTTTAAGTCTTGAGATGGAGAGAATCCAATCCCATAAACCATATCAGAATCACAAATGCTATCAGATGATGGTAAACATGAGTAATCATGATTAATTGGAGGAGCAATGTTAGAAAACCCAACACCACATTTTCCTCCTTTAATCTTCTGAGTCATTTGTGACTTGATTATTCCTTCAACCATTGTTGATGATAGTTCAAATTTCTCAACAGTCAATTTAGCCGTGGCTAATTCACTGTTAAGTCTATTATTTTCTAAAGCGAGTTCATTATTTCTATTTGTCAAGTCATTATTGGTACATTCTTTATCATGAAGATTTAATTTTAAATTATATATTTTTGTTTAAACCTTCAAGTTTTTCTTTAAAAATCTTTTCATTTGACTTGTGTTTGCAAGCTTGATACTGAAGTTTTTCAACTTCCATTATCAGGCTCTCATTGTGAACTCTGTATTTTTGAACTTTCTCAACACATGAATTTTTGCACAAACCATCATATACCTTGGGTTCAGAAGTTTCCCCTTCAGCCTCTTCTACCTTCTTGACCATGAATGCTTTCATTTCAGCAGCTGATTCTTCCACTGGAGCAACATCAACAGTCTTTGGATCAATACATGGGCTTTTGACTGGAGGCTCGACAGTGTACTCTTCAATCACAATCTTTTCCTCAGCAACCTTCTCAACCTGATGTTTCTTCATAACTTTCTCTTTCTCTTCTTCAACATTCTCCTTCACTCCTTCAACTTCCTCTTTCTCAGCAAACACTCCATCCAAAAGATCACCAGATATAAACTCGGCAAACAGATTCTCATTTTCCTCTGGTTTAATATGCTTCAAATTTGGTGTTGAGGACATGTTGATCAGAAATTCAGAAATCAGATTTTTCGTGCGAGATGATCTTTCGTGCGAAAACCCTTTTCGCGCGGCACAATTTTTCGCGCGGCACAATTTTTCGCGCGGCACAATTTTTCGCGCAAGAAAGCAGTTCGTGCGAATTTCCGAGTTACCTTTTCACGCGAAATCGCACAGAAAGGTAATATAACTGTCTGTGCGAAAACCCCCCCTTTTCGCACGCGAAACTTACAGATCACGCGAAAATCGTCAATTTCGTGCAGAATCGAATCTCCAATAGTTAGTTCAAGTGAGAACCACCTCCAAATCAATGATATGTCTGATTGAACCCATTTTAATCCAATTTTAATGAATTTAGGTCAATTTTAAGCTTAATTTTGATTAAATTCAATTAAAGTCCACTAATTCAGTTCAAATCGGTCCAAATCAGTCCAAATCCTCCAAATCGAGCAGAATAACGTCTCCATATCAGAATCTAAAGTGATCAATGATGAATTTCTTCAAATACGTGTAAAACACAATCCAAATCTCTTCCAAATCATGGTTCTAGAGCCTAACGCTCTGATACCAATTGTAAAGTCCAGAATCCGATCGAACTCACTTCGTTAGATTGTTGCACTTGATAATACGCGAGGACGGGTGCGCGGTTTGAATTGTATCAACCGAGAGAACAAAAACATTCAGCACAAATCATTGTAAATCAAACGTATATTGTCGAAAGATTACAATGAAAATCGATACTAGATCGATCTCACCCGAAGGTGGAAATCACACACAAGTGATCTGCTCAATATGAGCGAAAACTACAAACTAAAATAGATTGCACTCTCGGTTGAATTGGAATAATGAAATGGCACACACTCTTCTTGCTGTGCACAAACACAAATATATATACAAGCATGTAAGTTGTCGCATGCACCCAACTCTTTCGCATGCATGTGCCTCCTGCCAAGTTGTCGCATGCATGCATGTGATAAGCATGCATGTGGTTCTAGCTCATGTGCTTTTCGCATTGACCAACTTTCGCATACATAACGATTTCGCATTGCATGCTGTATGCATGCATCACTTTTCGCATCTTCCACTTTCGCAGCATGCATATTTTATTCAATTTCGCATGTAATTCTTTTCTTCAATTGTCGCGCGAGTGCAGCTTGTCGCGTACGATTCTCGCATCAACAAATTGCACGCATGCGATTTGTTCGTCTTTCGCATGCATTCATGCAGCCTCTCGCAACTTTGTTTCGCGCGACCAACAACGATATTGTAATCCAAATATTTTGTCCCTTACAATCTCCCCCTTGGATTATGATATCGTTTTGTCTATAAACCACTTGAATCTTCAACAAACCTTTCGGATGAAGGTTCTCGCAGACGCGGATTTCGAATTGGATGCAACTTGTACGCTTCAAATCTTCATAAAATCATCCAACTCGAATTGAATTCTAGTGTGTTCTCGGTTTCGGATGGACCTTTGATGAAACCGGATAACTTGCAACTTGTTTAACGTCCTCGAACGGAAGATCGCGGAATAATGATCCGTTGTATCAGAGCAACACCTTGCTCTGATACCAATTGTAAAACCTTGAAATTCTCCCAGAAATCAATAACACACGATCTCAATCTTGTGAACGTGGAATATAAACAAGATTGGAGTAGAAGAAGAATCAATTTGAACTCAAAATGATATTGAATTGATGAACAGAAACCTATTACAGGTCTTGTGCAATTTCGCACAGTACAAAATGATAAAAATGAACGAAAAGCTTAATTACAAAATGAAACTAAGCTATTTATACTAAACAGTGAATTCTCGCGCGAGATGCCTTTCGTGCGGCCATGTCTTTCGCGTGGAAGCTGTTCTCGCGTGGAAGCTTGCTCTTCGCACAGTCTGCTTCTCGCGTGACTACTGCTTTTCGCGTGGATCTGGATTTCGTACAAGATGTTTTGCCGAGCCTTGATTTATCTTCTACACTATCGCGACGACAAATGTCGTCGCCATAGGTGCCAGTTGTCGTCGCCATAGCCTATGGCGACGACATGTCGTCGCGATAGGGCTAGTAGCCGTAGTTCCGTCGCCATAGGTCAAAAACCATCGTCGGCGTAAACCTTGTCGCCATAGAACCCTATCACGACGACAGGTCGTCGCTATAGTCTTGTCGCGATAAATTTTCCCTCAATTTTTAAAATTAAAAATATATTTTTTAAAGAGGCCCTGTGGCGACGACATGTCGTCGCTATAGGTTTTTTATTTTTAAATAATATAAAATTAAACTAATATAATTTTCTCTTATTTTATCTATGGCGACGACATGTCGTCGCCATAGGGTATCTGTTTAAAAAATTTATTATTTAAAGTTTGATTTTTTCCAGTTTTTTACCTGAATAATCAATACCAAAGTAACTTCCTAATTGTCAATACCAAAGTAAACCTAAACATTATCAATACCAAAGTAACTTCCTAATTGTCTTAGGTACATACCAAAGACAAAGATACCAAAGTAAACATATCTTAAGTTTTTAAAAACCTAACAAATTAACTTCCTAATTGTCGCCATCTTCATCATCTTCGTTGTTGTTGGGATTATACTTTCTTCTTTCAAATTCAGCCATCTTTTCTTGCATTTCTCGCATTTGTTGCCTTAATGCTTCCATTTCTTCATTGGGATGTGATGATCCACTTGATTGTTCATAACGAGAGAGATTTTTAACTTTTCGTCCAACACCTCTCGTATGACCACGCCTTTCTCCTAATGCAAGCTCTAAACATTGCATCTCATTAACGGGCGACTCTCCCGCCTCCATTTGCATTTGGGCGTATTGATTTTCAATTTTTGCCTGCAATTTTAAAGAATCAAAATGAAAAGTTATTAAGATTTTTATGAAATTTCGACAGCATAACTGTAACATGAAAAAAACCATCCCAAATCATAACTAAATATAACATAAATTTCGCAGCATAAAATTCCCAACTTTCAAGATATAACATAAAATTCACAGCATAATATTCCCAACTTTCAAGATATAAACATAACTAAATATAACATAAAATTCCCAACTTTCAAGATCACCAAACATAATATATTAAATACATATGAACTTATGATAATAACATTGTTAACATATTAAACTTACCCATCTTCTTCTGCCCTTTGGTTGACCCATCCTGACCCTTCTTTGTAATGCGACCTCCTCCACGTTTCGATGTAACTTGGGGTCCCGGTTTGTTGCTCCTATTAAAAACAATATTCATAAAAACAGAAAAGAATTAATAATACATAATTAAATAATATATGTTTTTTTACCTGAAGATATCGTCTTTGAGCATATGATCGACTACCATGCAGACTTGGATACAGTTGTTTTGCCCTATTCTCTACGCCTTTTTCAGAAAGGCGTTTATGTTCTTCACTTGAGAAAAACTCAACCAACCGCTCCCATGACTCCCGACTTTGACCTTCAGGTGGATTATTTAAAACTTGCTCAATATTATCATAGCCTCCATGATTTAAGAAATGTTGTTTCATATTATACTTTCTATCTTGAAATGCTCGCTGGCAATCCATATGGATACCAAGTTGGATTCCATGCCAATGGTCTGAACCACGATAAGCTTCTAAATTAAAATATTCCTGCAAAACAGAATAGTTAGAAATATATAAAAGTTATGATTACTAAATTACAAATAAAAGACTAATAATACTCGCCTCCAGAAAATTAAACAATGATATCTTAAACGTATCAGGGACTTTTTCCTAAGAGGGATAATGAAAAGGAGCAGTGGCAACATGATTGGATAATGCTCTAACAAACAATTGACTGTTTTCTCCCACAGCTTTAAATTGTTTTCCTGTATGATCAAATTCCACGGGCAGTGGTTGGTTGTTGTTTGCAGCCCATTTCTCATATAAATTTAAATTCCTTCCTTTTGATCGTCTTTTCTTAGCTGACGCTATATTATATAAAAAAATCAAAAGGTTAGTAACATTTTAAATATATTTAAAATTTAAAACATTAAGTTACATGATTGGCAACTGGAAGAAAGAGTATATCCATGCCCGTGGGGATCCCTATCCCGCCGTCACCACCATGTGATCCTGCTATGGATGAAGACATAACCTGCAATAAAATCATGTGTCACTTTAATAAGAAATAGAATAAAATGTCACTTGATTTATAAGAAATAAAATAAAGTGTTCTTAATACATACAATCAATCTGAGTTATCACTATAAAGATTTTCATCTTCGTTTAAAAGATTATCATCGCTCTCGTTCATACTATCATTAATATCTAATACATCTTCATCTTCTTCCTCATCTGAGAGATATGCATCTTCATCTTCTTCTTCATCATTAATAAATTCTTCATCATGAACAAGTGGAGCAACAGGCAACCAACTTAAGTCTACGACTAAATCACAATTATCATGTGCATCTCTCTCATCGTTAATAACTCGTGCACTTGATTCACCAATTTCAACATTGTTATCGACTACTAAGTTATAATCAGACGACTCATTGTCGTGCAATACATCTATCTCATTAGCAACACTAATACTAGGATGATCCCAAAGCTTTCGATGATGAACATCCTCCACAACCCTCCAATTGTTGGTGGCTTTAGAAGGATCTTCAAGATAAAACACTTGTTGAGCTTGTGTTGCTAAAATGAAAGGCTGATCACGAAACCATTCACGGCTGACATCGATAACAACAACGTTATTCTTTCTAATTACAGATCCCTTTCGTGATGTGTCGAACCATTTACAACGAAATAGTACAACACTGTAACCATTTATATAGTTCAACTCGTAGATGTCTTCTAGCTGACCATAAAATCGTGTACCATCTTCTCCTATTGTAACAACACCGCTGTTTTGTGTAGTGCGTCTAATATCTGGCTATTTACCACAAATCTAACACCAATACAATACAAGCTGTGTAAGAATATGTGCACACGGGGCCATGTGCCAATGCCTTCAGTTCTTTGTCAGGAGACGTATTGAACTTATTATTAAGCCATGAAGAAAATTCATTTTTTACATCGCTTCCAGGGAATTCAAGTTCAAATTCACTGTGTGACAAATATAATATTTATATTAGTTTATCATTTTAGCTAAAGTGAAACTAATAAGAATAATTTAAACCAAAAAACTTACGACATGTAGACTTTAACTTCTTCACAATTGTTCAGCACAAACCATTGAAATGACTTTTTAGAATTTTCACTAAGGGAAATGATTTTCTTCTTTGAAATTGGTCGACATTGTGACGAAAAAACAGAGAACTTTCTCTTTGGAATGCCAGGATCTTTATTCCTATCAGGACGGTTAAATTTGGTTTAAATACCCTCCAAATACATAGAGCAGAATGTCAATGCTTCATCTGCAACATAACCCTCTGCTATTGATCCTTCAGGCTTAGCTTTGTTTCGAACATAAGCTTTCAGTTTTTTCATGTATCTTTCAAAAGGATACATCCATCTCATATATACAGGCCCTCCAAGAATAGCTTCTTCAGGTAAGTGTAGAATTAGATGAACCATAATATCAAAAAATGCTGGGGATATATTAGTTCCAAATTGCATAAAATATTAACCACTTCTTTCTGTGCTTTAAACATGTCATCCACATCTAGTGATCGTGCACAAATCTTTTTAAATAATATGCAAAGGTTAATAATTGTTGTTGAAACATTTTCAGGTAAACCTGCACGGACCCCGATTGGTAGCAAACGTTGCATAAGAATGTGACAATCATGAGACTTTAACCCGATGATATTTGAGTTATTAAGAATCACCTTATTTTTAAAATTTGATCCAAAACCATCAGGTAGTCTCACTCTTTTAAGGAACTAACAAAATTTAGATCGATCACTAGGTTTGAAAGAGTAAGAAGCTTGTGGTTGTATGACCTTGTTGTTTTTCACACTTAGCCATAAATCTGATCGTATTCCCAAATTTTTTAAGTCTTCTCTTGCTTTGTGTGTGTCTTTTGATTTTTCATTCATCAACAATGTACCTAACAAGCTCTCACACACATTTTTCTCGATATGCATAACATCAAGATTGTGTTTTAAATCAAGAGATGACCAATAATCCAACTCAAAGAATATACTCTTTTTTGTCCAATTCAACTCTACTCGTCACGTTTTCTTTTCACGCCACCATGATTGGGATGTTTACCCGGAACACGATTGGGAAGACGGTTAAGTTGTTCTAATATTTTTGAATTAGTTAATGCTTTTGGATGCTTTCTTAACTCTTTCTGTCCATTAAACAACAAGCTTTCTCTCCATTTGTTACTTTTAGGCAAGAATCTTCTATGACCGGTAAATGATATTTTATTAGTTACACGGCACGAGGGTGTGTCCATGTTACACGTCGCACATGCAAGATAACCTTGCCCACTCCATCCAGACAAGCTGCTACGAGCAGGATAATCATTAATGGTCCATAACAACGCCGCACGCATCGTGAATACAGTTTCTGTCGAGGCATCTCTTATTTGTACTCCATCCTTCCACAATTGCTTCAACTCATCCACCAGAGGCCTTAGAAAAATATCAATGTCTTTTCCAGGTGATTTAGGACCAGGAATAAGCAATGTTAACATGAAAGAAGACTCTTTCATACATAACCACGGTGGTGTGTTATACGTTGTTAACACAACTGGCCACATACTGTAAGCTTGACTCATGTTACCAAATGGATTAAAGCCATCTGCAGCTAGACCCAAACGGACGTTCCTAGGCTCTTTCGCAAATTCAGGATGTCTCTTATCAAATTCTTGCCATGCCTTCCCATCTACTGGATGACGCATAATACCATCCGTTGAGCGTCCAGTGTGATGCCAAATCTTATCCTTTGCTGTGAGTCTAGAACTATACATTCGTTTAAGCCGAGGAGTTAATGGAAATACCGCAATACTTTTGTGCTACTTTTTTTCCTTTTGTGTTTTTATCAACCCATCTGCTCTCATTACAAACCGGACAGTTTTGCAATTCTTCATTCTCTTTCCAAAACAAAGCACAATCATTGATGCAAGCATGGATGGATTCATATCCTAACCCAATCTTTTTCAGCTTCTTCTTCGCCTCATAGTGTGCAGATGGAATGTGATTTTCTTTCGGGAATGCAACCTTTAAAAACTCTAAAAGTTGATCAAACGAACTATTTGTCCATTTGTGATTACTTTAATATGCATCAGTTTGGCTAGAAAGTTTAAAGAAGACATCCAATTACAACCGGGGTATAACTCAGTGTTGACCTCATTATAGAGTTCATCAAATTCCGAGTCTAAAGTATATCCATCCTCATCTATATTTTCTGCATTCTCTGCGATACATCTTCGATTGCATCAAACATCTCATTATTTGATATATTACTTGTTGGAGGAGTACGTGTTATTGTAGCAAATTGTTTTGCAGCATCAGAAGAACTAGAGACCTCACCATGATAACCCATTTTGTATAATGTTGAGCAAAGCCCGATCATGTATGTGAGCATTAATAGTATTTAAATCATGACGGAAAGCATTCACACAATCTTTACACGGCATTTTGTTTTGCCATCACTGTCGACAAAGTTCTTAACATTCTCCATAAAGTTTTTAAGACCTTCTAAAAAACCGGAGATGATCGATTTTTTATTTTAATCCAGCTTTTATCGATTGTCATAACTGTTTCATACACATACATTATCATTATATCAAAACAAATAACTTCATATATGAACCTATAACATTATCATTCTAACAAAACAATCTCAATATACAACTACATTCAAACAAAACTACAACTACATTCAACCATAACTACAACTACATTCAACAAACCTACACTACATTCAATATGAAAATCATAGGTCACGTATCTACTTTTACTAGCCTATACCTTATTCATTCTATACGCAAATAGCAAAACAATGTGAATACAATACATACGCAAATCTATACTCGATAAGATGCCATGTGTCCACATTTATCCAAGTTATTATGATGGGGGAAAGTCTCATACAAGTAAATTAGATACACGGTAAACAACAACAACAACAATCATACCTAGTAAGTCCCATTCATAGCAAACTTATTGGTAGGGGTAGAGTGGGATGTAGGCAAACCATATACGTCATTATCACACTAGCATCCTATATCACATACTAAATGAATGATTTGTTTCAAGCATGTCTATACAGATATAACAAGATAACGGTATAAAAGCTCATTCCCTTCAACCTAAAACCTAAGGACTAAAGTCAAGTAAAAACACCTAAAACAACTTTGAGTCTACACAAAACTACACATCTACACAAATTACTCAACCAATCTACACAAACTAATAAACTAAAATAACTTTCCACTCAGAGAACTCAACTGAGTAACAACGAAGTTACTAACCTACATTCCCTTCAACCTAAAACCTAAGGACTAAAGTCAAGTAAAAACACCTAAAACAACTTTGAGTCTACACAAAACTACACAATCTACACAAATATCTCAACCAATCTACACAAAACTAATAAACTAAAACAACTTCCAACTCAGAGAACTCAACTGAGTACAACGAAGCTACTAAACGGAGTTAACAAAGAACGATGGAAGTCACCGGAGCCAGAACCGGCAGAGCTACAGATTTGAGTCTCCAAATCGCGGTGGTACGCAATCGATTATAGATTTGAGTCTCCAAATCGCGTGGTGGTGCCCGATTGAGTCTCCAAAACGCGATTGGGTGAAGATGGTGGTGGTGGTGGTGCGATTTGGTGGTGCGATGGGGTGGTGGTGGCCGATTGTCTCCAAATCGCGAATTTTGGTGCGAATTTTGGTGGTGGTGCGAATTTGGTGCGATTTGGTAAAGCTGCGAAGTTATATCTGCGCCAACCCTGTGGCGACGACATGTCGTCGCTATAGGTCGACCAATTAATTAATATTTTATATGTATTATTTTTATAAATATAATTATAATAA
>JABSNV010000828.1:0-65490 GCA_024085815.1 Flaveria linearis | reverse complement strand
AAACTGAACCTCCAGCTTCATCTTCTGATCCACAGCAGGGTCAAAGGCCAGCCTCTTCAACTATTGACCAACAACAAGGTCAAAGGCTAGCCTCATCATCTGACCCACAACAGGGTCAAACTCCCTCTCTTTCTAAACTTGTGAGGGAGGAACACCCAACTGAGGAAGACACAACTAATCTACAAGGTGCTGCAGGCAAGTCTTCTCAGTTAAAGACTGCAAAGAGGAAGAAGATGGCTTCTAAATCTGATGCAAAGAAGAAAAAGGAGTCAAAATCAACCTCCTCTGATCCTCAGGATGAATCAGAACATCCTAAGGAAGTGCAAAAGAGAAAGCCCAATCATCTCCAATTCAAATGGCTCCTCTTACATACATCAAGACCCATCTTATCCTGGACTTACTCAACTAATCCAGAGAGATGGCATGTAGTCAGAGATCAAGGTGAAGTAAATGTCTACTATTGGGAAGACCTCTTTAGTTTACCTCTGCATGATCTTTTTGACATGAGAAGATACTTCACAAGTCTGAGTGATCCTGACCCTCTAATGAAGAAAGGAATGGTCATGATCATGTTAAGGACTGTGAACTGCTGAATATCTTCAAGTGTTTTGGTAGCATCAGCCTAGGGGGAGTTTGTAAGGATTCCTAGAAGTCTGATGTAGCCAAAACACTCTTGTAACTATCTACTGATCATAACAACTGAAGAAGAATCAGCTGAAGACAACAGCTGAAGGTAACAGCTGAAGACAACAACTGAAGTCATCAGCTGAAGACAACAGCTGAAGGTAACAGCTGAAGACAACAACTGAAGTCATCAGCTGAAGATAACAGCTGAAGGTAACAACTAAAGTCAACAGCTGAAGACAACAGCTGAAGACACAGCTGAAGACCAGCTGAAGACAATAGCAGAAGACATCAGCTGAAGTTATCAACTGAAGACAAAGTCTGAATACAAAGTCTGAAGACAGTTTTCAGTAGTTGTCACAACAACTGAAGAAGTACTCTTCAGTAGTTGTGATGATCCTCTTTCAGTAGTTATCACAATAGCTGAAGAAGTATTCTTCAGTAGTTGTGACAGTCTTCTTTCAGTAGTTCTATGAAATGATCAAGTCTTCCTGCATGCTGCACAGAACATGAAGTAGTATTGCTAAGGAAGTTTTACACACCACTTCAGAAACATTCCAAGTGTAAAATCTTCCATAGCCAAGACTAATATCTTCTGAAGCCAGAAATGAAGTCTTTCTTAGCTTCAAGACAAAGTCTTCCGAAGCTAAGAAACCAAGACAGATTCTTCCGAAGACTTTAACATACATGCTTTTATCTGATGTACTTTTTCTGAAAAGCTGAACCACTTTGCCGCTGCCCACTCTGGTTGGTCACCAACTTATATGAGTTGGTGAAAAGGTCCATGCTTTAGGAACTATACATTGAGGTCTTGGGTCAACCTTTCTACTTTATGTACCTTTATCCTTTTTGTAATATATTAGGATGTGAGCTATGGCATGTCATAGTCACTAGCCAAAAGGCAATCTGCCTTTTGACTCTACATGGATTGTGCTATCTAGTTCATGTATCCAGCTGGCCTTCAAGTATGGCCGTCTGTAGGTTGTAGTATATAGTATCTCAAAGTCTTGTAATGTATGCATGCTGAATACTTGTAACTTTGAATTTGAGAAGCAATATACAACATCCTTGAAAACAACCACTTGTGTTCTTATCTTGTTCTTTCTTTCTGAGTTTACTTTTGTGTTCTAAGCATCATCATAACCGATTCCCCATTTGATCTGTTAAGTGTTCTAATACACTCTCCTCATTGTGTTGTTGTGTTGTAAGTGCTACCCCTTCACCCGGTCCTACAATAGCTTAAAACTACATACACATGTTGATATGGAGTCTCCTTACTTATGCTCATACTCGAGCTCCGAAAACGACTAACAACAACACCCAAAGGGATATCAAGTACTCAATATTCTTTTTATACTAGAGCGATCTCAAGAAAAACTTATATTTCAAAAGAAACCTATAAGCGTCTAGTTATAAGAAGGCAACCTCAAAATGTCATGCGATAATATGCGATGAAAGTGAGTGGCTGGTTACTTACTTTTATAATTAATTCAGTTGCTTCATTCATTTCTCTCATAACTTTTAAAATATAACGTTTTATAAATTTTGAATATCACATTAAGAAGAGCTTATTTTTTCTACAAGCTGACCTAAGTTTCGTTAAAAACGAAGTAAGGTCGAAGATATTATATTCTATTATTATTATGGTCTCCTAAAATAATAAATGCACATCTAGATATTTTATATTTCTAATCGTCAGTTACTTACTCATTGGCAGTATGTAAAATGCAAGTTTTAAATTTCATATATCTTTAAATATCACATTAAGATTTTAAGGTTTTATATCTAGTGAGCAATGTGCTCCCCAGACCCTAGGTCAACTAATCAGATTGTTTTGGTGGTGGTGTTATGGCGATATGGTGATGCCTAGTGGTGGTCAGGCAATGTTGTTAGTAGTGGGGAACATGGTGGATTGAGATCTCAGGTGACCTTTAATTGAGGTTTTAAGTGGTTTAGGCGAGGGAAATGGTTATGGTGTCATGGTGAAATAATGATGGTTGGTTTCTCGTCAGCCGATTGTGGTGGTTAACGTTGATCAGGCAATGGTGATGGTGGTGGCTGGTGATGTTCAGGCACTGGTGATGGTGGTAGTGCAGCATGGTGATGATAGTGTTTACGTGTTAGACATATAATAATAATAATTTATAATAATAAGGGCATAATAGTTATTTTTATAATTTTGTCATAAAAATTAATAATCGCTCACTCTCCAAACACCAGTGTTATGATTTCGTATATAATAGGTACCAATAACGTAATTTGTTAAAATTTAAACCAATCCCTCAATACCGTATACCATAAAGACCAACTATGTAATTAACCCTAATTTTTATATTATTATTTTATTATTTTAAATACTTATTTATAAGTGATATTATCACATAGTTGCTTAATTGTAATTAATGAATATTTAATTCAATATTTAATATTTAATTTTGTAATTATAATTTTTTAACAACTGAATGATAAATGATTAATAGTTAGTGCATGTTTGACATTGCTTATTTCCCTAAGAGAAGTTAATAGTAAAAAAAATGTTTGCCAAATCCAAAACAACTTTTGAAACTGACATATCATAAAGGTAAAAAGAAAATTTTGAAAATTAGGGGATGATTACTTATTGACTTTTAAAGACTACTTTTGATTTTATTTTTTGGGAGAGGATATGCTACAAAGGCTATATATTCTAAAAGGGTGAGAAGTAATTCTGGCCATTGGATCAACTCATTAAAATAGATCAATGGTTCAAAAAAACGCGGTGGCAAACATGTAAATAAGTGGAAAACTGCTAACAGGTGGAGGGGCAAAAAAGTAATTTGACACAATGGTTGTTTGACACAATGGTTGTTTGATACAATGGTTGTTTGACACAATGGTTGTATGACACAAATGTTGTTTGACACAATGATTGTTTGAAACAATGGTAGTTTGACACAATGCTAGTTTGACACAATGATAGTTTGACACAATGTTAATTTGAAACAATAGTAATTTGGTATGCTGGCATGTTGTTATATTTTGCTATGTGTTGGCATGTTAATATTTGTTGTTAGGGAGAGGATATGCTACAAAGGCTATATATTCTAAAAAGGGTGAGAAGTAATTCTGGCCATTGGATCACTTATTAAAAGATCAATAGTTCAAAAAAACGCGGTGGCAAACATGTAAATAAGTGGAAAACTGCTAACAGGTGGAGGGGCAAAAAAGTGATTTGACACATGGTTGTTTGACATAATGGTTGTTTGACATAATGGTTGTTTGACACAATGGTTGTTTGACACAATGGTTGTTTGACACAATGGTTGTTTGACACAATGGTTGTTTGACACAATGATTGTTTGAAATAATGGTAGTTTGACACAATGGTAATTTGACACAATGCTAGTTTGATACAATGGTAGTTTGACACAATGTTAATTTGAAACAATAGTAATTTGGTATGTTGGCATGTTGTTATATTTTGCTATGTGTTGGCATGTTAATATTTGTTGTTATATGTTGTTTTACATTACACAATAGTATTTTGGTAACTTGTTTTTATCGTCAAAATCAAACGTAAACAAAACTCTTCAAATATAACACAAGGAGTCTTATGACACAATGAATATAATGACACAATGAATATAATGACACAATGAATATAATGACACAATTAATCTTATGACATAATGAATCTGTCACACCCTCAAAATCCACGTGCGGAGTTTTACCGCGAGGTGTGTGAACAAACCAGGATCACAGTCAATAGTTACTCGGAACGACTCTATATGCCATATTTAACACAACTAAACCAGAGTTCAAACTTTAAAATCGTGCGGAAGCGTATTATAAATAAGACAACCCAAAATCTAAAATTTATAACATGGCAAAACATGCGCCAACCAACTGTTCAAAGAAAAACCCAATCATAAAGATAAGCAAATGGGTCATTGTTTTGATCCTAGAATGCATGCTTGACCCGTGCAGTACTTCTACTGGCAATCCGGATTATCGACCTGAGAATAGCATACTAAAAGTCAACACAATGGTTAGTGAGTTCAAGAGTTTGCGTTTAAACATAACAGTTTAACAATTGTGATATATATAGCATGTGTATTGCAATAGATAGCTAGTCTATTCACAAATGAATATTAATACATAGTGATTTCGCAATTGAAGCTGACTGTGTTATGTTTGCCTCCTGTCACGACTTACCATGTCGTGACAATGTACATAGGACAAATTGCACCCGGTTGACCTCGAGTCACACAGGTGGGGCTCGTCAGACCCAGTAGTACTACCCAAGTTTCCCCGCTATTCAATATTAACAATTCAAAAGTGTGAGGACTTTATCATGGTAAACAGCACTATATTAATATCATACACATCTTAAATATATAAAGCGTTTGTAAAGTTACCGTATGCTATCTCCCCCAAAGAGGTTAAGTAAAACAGTGGGGCATGAACTCACCTGATACGCGTATGAGTACTAGAATTTACTTGAAAGAACAAATGGGCAGTCAACCCTCAGAGGTTACCTAGATCATGTAAGTACATGAGTTTGTGTAAACATGAATATGAGAAACACTAAGTGCACTACAACCAAGACTTAAGGTTTTGGAAGAATAGACATGTTTGACCCAGTTGACCCGTTTGACCCGTTGGTGACATTATGTGTTGTAAACCATTTAAACAGACATGAGCATATATCATACAAGTCATGTAAGTTCTTAGCATCTAGCATACTCAGTGTATCCATAACGCAGCTAGTGTATCATAGAAAAGGTCAGATCATGCATAGCCTACTTATATGACTTATAACCATGAATTAGCATATACGGGTCAAAACAGATAATTCACCAAATAATCATCCATACTAACCACAACACATTCAATATGTCCAATACATACCACATACACCAAGATGATTGATTTCCAGTCCCAAACATGATGTCCTAGTTACTAGTCAACATACAAACCCATACATGATCATCAAAGTGCATAAATCACCCAATAACCAAGTAACATTCCATACAACCTAATTAACAGGTTCTACCACATTAGACATCCCAGCAAGCATTCTAGCATGATCCTAAAGCCATGAGTAAGTCCAATTCCAAATATCCAAGGTTCATGCACAATAAAGTTTCCCTTTTGGGAAAGTTCATCCCAAAATCTAGTAAACACCCAATGTACACCTAATTCATCAATAATATACTATTTCAAGCTCATAATAACAACTAACTATGATCAACAACATCAAACTAGCATGATTCATTCATCCATATCTAGAAAGTTTCTACTTTTGGCAAGACATGAACAACAACATCCAACCTAAGATTTCTAGCATTCATAGCAACAATCTAGCATTCATATCATCATCCTAATGTTCATACAACATCATTAACACCCTAATATCATCAATTCATCCTTGAATTATCAAGTTCATGCACAAAAGTTACTATTAATAGTAAGGTATGAACAAGGTCCTCAATTCACCAATTTCTTGCATAATTCATGTTTTCTAACATTCATACTAACTAATTAACATCCCAACAACATCAAACAACAATCAATTCCACAAAAGCCCCAAAATTTTTGAATTAGGGTTCATATTCCTCAAGGTTCATAATCAATCAATCAAAAGCGTAGTTTTCTTGCATAATCAACTTTAAAACATACATACAACCTAATTAACATGTTAACATCAAGAAAACATCAAATTTCAGCCCCAAGAACTTCAATTTCGCAGCTAGGGCTTCGGCCAACTCAAGAAACTCACAAAAACAACAAAACTAACCTTCAATTCACGTGTATACTTGTTAAGGAAGGTCCAAATCGCGTTCTAGTGCTTGAAATCGATCAAAACCGTGAAGAATTGAGTGTTGTAGGCTGAAAATCGCAGAGAAAGGGCTGGAGAATGCTGTTCACGGTCGCTGGGTGTTTGGGTGGGGGTTTGGGGTGTTTTATTTTAACTAATTTACAAGAATACCCCCTCTAAAACTTACATTTTGTATTTTTATAAAAATTAAGTTTTTAACTCTTTGTAATGTGTTTTTAACTTAACAATATAAACATATAAACTAATGGTAACCCTTAGATATTTTATTTTGTAAAAACACAAGACATACGAAATAACACACGCGTTTCCGCGTTACGCGATAAAATTCCCGAATAGTCTTTAAATCGCGTAAACACATAAGCATCACACAATAATCATTTAATCAACTAGATTATTATTAATTTAACTTTATTAATTATTTTTAGGTCATCAACGTCAAACGACAACTAGTGGTGCTTACGGACACGTGTATGCAAAACTTAACGGAACTAACGGAGTTTTGTAACGGAAAATTACCGGATGTCACATTATCCCCATATTGAAGAATTTTCGTCCCGAAAATTGCGTTACATAGTGAGAGTGTTTCATCACATGGTGAGAGTGTTCCATCACTGGTCTACTGCATTGGCACACAGAAATCGAAATCTAGTGAGTGTTGGATGAGTTGTCACATCATCCCCATGTTGAAAGAAATTTCGTCCCGAAATTTAAATCAATACCTTTGTCTGCAGGCATCATCTCAAATAGCTGAGGATACTTAAGCTTCATTTGATCTTCACGTTCCCATGTGAATTCCGGTCCACGCCGCGAGTTCCAACGAACTTTAAACAACATACATACAACCTAACTAACATGTTAACATAAAGAAAATATCAAATTTCAGCCCTAAGAACTTCAATTTCGCAGCTAGGGCTTCGGCCAACTCAAGAAACCCACAAAAACAACAAAATTAACCTTCAATTCACGTGTATACTTGTTAAGGAAGGTCCAAATCGCGTTCTAGTGCTTGAAATCGATCAAAACCGTGAAGAATTGAGTGTTGTAGGCTGAAAATCGCAGAAGGGCTGGAGAATGCTGTTCACGGTCACTGGGTGTTTGGGTGGGGTTTGGGGTGTTTTATTTTAACTAATTTACAAGAATACCCCCTCTAAAACTTACATTTTGTATTTTTATAAAAATTAAGTTTTTAACTCTTTGTAATGTGTTTTTTAACTTAACAATATAAACATATAAACTAATGGTAACCCTTAGATATTTTATTTTGTAAAAACACAAGACATACGAAATAACACACGCGTTTCCGCGTTACGCGATAAAATTCCCGAATAGTCTTTAAATCGCGTAAACACATAAGCATCACACAATAATCATTTAATCAACTAGATTATTATTAATTTAACTTTATTAATTATTTTTAGGTCACCAACGTCAAATGACAACTAGTGTGTGCTTACGGACACGTGTATGCAAAACTTAACGGAACTAACGGAGTTTTGTAACGGAAAATTACCGGATGTCACATTATCCCCATGTTGAAAGAATTTTCGTCCCGAAAATTGCGTTACATAGTGAGAGTGTTTCATCACATGGTGAGAGTGTTCCATCACTGGTCTACTGCATTGGCACACAGAAATCGAAATCTAGTGAGTGTTGGATGAGTTGTCACATCATCCCCATGTTGAAAGAAATTTCGTCCCGAAATTTAAATCAATACCTTTGTCTGCAGGCATCGTCTCAAATAGCTGAGGATACTTAAGCTTCATTTGATCTTCACGTTCCCACGTGAATTCCGGTCTACGCCGCGAGTTCCAACGAACTTTGACTATGGGTATCTTGCTTTGCTTAAGTGTTTTCACCTCACGATCCATCACCTCGACTGGTTCTTTGATAAAGCGTAATTGTTCATCCACTTGAACATCTTCTAGTGGTACAATTAGTGTCTCATCCGATAAACACTTCTTCAGATTTGAAACGTGAAACACATTGTGGACTCCACTCAACGAATCAGGTAAAGCTAGTCGATAGGCCACTGGACCTATTCTTTCCAGTATCTCAAATGGTCCAACATACCTCGGATTCAGCTTTCCTCGCTTACCAAACCGAACTACGCCTTTCCACGGTGAGACTTTCAATAACACTTTGTCGCCAATTTGAAACTCTAGAGGTTTTCGTCTCTTGCCAGCATAACTTTTCTGTCTATCTCGCGCTGCTGCCATACGATTCCGTATCTGCACGATCTTCTAGTTGTTTCATGTGTTAGCTCGGGACCCGTTAGTTGACTATCACCAATTTCATCCTAGCAAACCGGTGATCTACACTTTCTCCCATACAAAACCTCGAAAGGTGCTGCCTGTATGCTAGTGTGATAACTGTTACTATAAGAAAATTCCACCAAAGGCAGGTGAACTTCCCAGTTGTTCCCGAAGTCAATCACACAAGCACGTAACATATCCTCCAAAGTCTGTATGGTACGCTCACTCTGACCATCAGTCTGTGGATGATAAGCAGTACTCATATCCAATCGTGTACCCAGAGATTTCTGTAGTGACTGCCAGAAGTGTGACGTGAAACGAGTATCGCGATCAGAGATTATCGAGATCGATACACCGTGTCTCGAAACGATTTCCTTAAGATACAATCGGGTTAGTTTCTCCATCTTATCCGTTTCCTTGATTGCAAGAAAGTGAGCGGACTTGGTCAACCGATCCACAATAACCCAGATTGTGTCACAACCGGTATTAGTCCGGGGTAATTTAGCGATAAAATCCATAGAAATTTGTTCCCATTTCCACATTGGTATCTCGGGTTGCTGTAACAGTCCGGATGGTTTTTGGTATTCCACCTTTACCTTCGAACAGGTCAAACACTTGCTCACATACGTAGCTACATCCGCCTTCATGTTAGGCCACCAATAGTGCGCCTTTAGGTCATGATACATCTTGTCAGATCCAAGATGTATAGAGTATTTAGACTTGTGTGCCTCACTCATAACTAAATCCCTCAGATTTCCATAGACAGGCACCCAAAGTCTATTCATGAAGTACCGAATTCCATCCTCTTTCACTACCAATTGTTTATCCATTCCCCTTAACGACTCAGAACCAATGTTTTCCTCTTTCAATGCTTCTATCTGTGCTTCCTTAACTTGTTCAGGCAGATGGGTACTGATCGTAAGCTGTAAGGCTCGCACACGCCTGGGTTTAGCTGTTTCTTTTCGGCTTGAGGCATCGGCAACTACGTTCGCCTTTCCAGGATGATACTTGATAGTGCAATCATAATCATTCAGAAGTTCTACCCAACGTCGTTGCCTCATATTCAACTCCTTTTGCTCAAAGATGTGCTGAAGACTCTTGTGATCGGTATAGATAGTGCATTTGGTACCGTACAAGTAGTGTCTCCAAATCTTTAAGGCAAAGACTACTGCACCCAACTCCAGATCATGGGTAGTATAGTTCTTCTCGTGAACTTTTAGTTGCCTCGAGGCGTAAGCTATCACCTTATCTCGCTGCATCAGGGCACAACCCAATCCTTGAATGGATGCGTCACAATACACCATGAAATCATCTGTTCCCTCTGGCAGTGCCAATATTGGTGCACTACAGAGTTTCTGTTTTAATAGCTGAAAAGCCGCCTCTTGACTTTCTCCCCATTTGTATGTCGTTCCTTTGTGGGTCAAAGCTGTGAGAGGTTGTGCAATCTTAGAAAATCCCTCTATGAATCGTCGGTAATACCCTGCTAATCCAGAAATTGCCTTATCTCGCTCGGTGTTTTAGGTATAGCCCAATTCTTTATCGCCACAATCTTGGCAGGATCAACATGTATACCCTTCTCATTAACAATGTGACCTAGAAATTGCACCTCGCGTATCCAAAAGTCACACTTAGAGAATTTTGCGTACCGTTGTTCATTCTTCAATAATTCTAAGATTAATCGTAGATGCTCTTCATGGTCCTCCTTGGTCTTAGAGTATATCAGTATGTCATCGATAAACACAATAACAAACTGATCAAGATAGGGTTTGCACACGCGATTCATGAGGTCCATGAACACCGCAGGTGCATTAGTCAACCCAAAAGGCATGACCAAGAACTCGTAATGACCATAACGAGTACGAAATGCAGTTTTGGAAATGTCTTCCTCACGGACTCTGAGTTGATGATAACCAGACCTTAAGTCGATCTTCGAATAATAACTTGATCCTTGAAGCTGATCAAACAAGTCGTCGATACGAGGTAGAGGGTATCGGTTCTTGACTGTAACTTTGTTTAACTCTCTATAATCGATGCACATTCGAAACGTGCCATCCTTCTTCTTAACAAAGAGAACAGGGGCTCCCCAAGGTGATGTGCTAGGTCGAATAAAGCCCTTATCTAGAAGCTCCTGAAGTTGTAATGACAACTCCTGTAGTTCGTTCGGTGCTAATCGATAAGGTGCTCTAGCAATCGGGGCTGCACCGGGAGTCAGTTCGATTTGGAATTCCACTTGACGATGAGGTGGTAGTCCAGGAAGATCCTCTGGAAACACCTCTGGAAAATCTCGTACCACGGGAATGTTTTCTATTTTTCTTTCCTCTGGTTGCTTATCAGTGACGAGTGCCAGAATAGCCAAACGACCTTTTCGCAGTAGCTTCTGTGCTTTCATGTAGGAGATAATGCCCATCACTGCACCACTCCTATCGTCTCGGGCTGTAAGGACTTCATCACCAACATGAATTCGTATGATTTTCTCATGACATATGACTTCCGCTTGCTTGTTAGAGAGCCAATCCATGCCTACCACAATGTCAAAACTTCCTAGTGTAACAGGCATAAGATCTATAGTGAAAGTATGACCAGCGAACTCTATCTTACAATCTCTAAGGATATGTGTTACATGGATCTGTTTACCGTCGGCCAATTCTACGGTGTATTTAGATTCTAAGGCAGAAGGGATATCACTTAGAAGACTATAGAACTTTAAGGATATGAAACTCCAATCGGCTCCAGTATCAAACAGTACCGTAGCAAAACATCCATTGACAGAAAACCTACCAGTAACAGTAGTAGGGTCATTTAGAGCCTCACCTGAGCCAATGACGAAGGCTCTCCCCTTGGCTCCATTATTGTTACCATCATTGTTGTTGTTGTTACCTTGGTTGTTTTGTTTTGGCCATTGCCATTACCGTTCTTCCTCAGCTGCGGGCAGTTTCGCCTGTAGTGCCCCTCTTTTCCACACTCAAAACAACCCTTGGGCGTCTCATGAGGTTGTTGTGGCTTCCAAACCAAATCACCACGGCAATCCTTGGCTAAGTGTCCCATTTTGCCACATCGTTGACACTTGAAATTGTCACATCTTCCTACATGATGATAGTTGCACCGCGCATACCTCGGCTGTTTACCACCGTAACCGCTTGGTCCTTGACTGTTTGAGGCTGACTGGTTGAAATTACGATTGTTGTCGAACCTCCTTTGTTGTTGTTGCGGTGGTTGTTGCTGAGATTGATGTTGACCACCAGACGATGATGCTCTATTGTTGTTGTTGTTGGTGTTGGAGGTATCCTACTTCCTCTTGTTGTCAGGCACGCTCGCCGCAACGCCCCGTTTTGATAACCATCCTTGCTCCACAGCTTCATCAGTCAGTTTGTAGGCTAGGCGGATAGCTTGTTGAATAGTGGCTGGGTTGGAGGAATCCTATTGTCGGCTATGGCGATCTAAAGCGCCGCCAACTGGGCTTCTAATGCAGCAATCCTGTTGTCGGCTGTTTCATCGTGCTGCTCTCGTGCGGTCATGCGTCCACTCAGCGTCTGGTAACCGTCTCGCATTTGGTAACACCCCTCCAAGGTCTTACCATGATGCTCCTCGAGTGCATCCAGCTGGTGTCGTAGCATGTACACCTCGTGCTGTAGTGTACAAACATCGCTAGTGAGTCGCCGGACTCGGTGTTGCTCCGTGTCCAGTGCTGCCACCAATGCAGCAATAACCTGCTCGTTGGACTGTACCGTCCGTGGAAGTGAAGGTAGTGGCTGCTCGGTGTTGGTCCTAGTTCTGGTTTTCGGTGTAGGTACACGTTCCCTATACATGAAGTGATCTATGAACTCAGGGTAGAACTCCAATCTCGTGAAGGATCGCGTTCAGGTGGCACAAACGGTTGATCTTCGTGGGTAGTCCAAACAAGGCCAGTCAAGTCCATCGTCGGGTACTGGTCTCGGAGGTGGGGACTCTGATCGGGTGGGTGATGCCGATCGCTTACCACATGCTCTCGATGAAGATGCCATGCTGCAGAGAGTGTGATTTGTGTATGCCAATGAGTATACAGTAGAAAAATCAGGAACAAGTAACTAACTAACTGTGTGTGGTTATAGTCTAGTGTGTATGCAACCTAGTTCTTTATAACCAATGGCTCTGATACCAATCTCTATTCTTGAATATGCATAGAATCAACTGTTGAGGTGCTTGAAGCTTGTTTATCCTTAATGCTTTGAAGATATAAATATAAATGAATGTCAAAACCAAACAGACATACTTTTTAAGGGAAGTCAACAAGCAACCAACCAATCTCGACCGTTGATTGAAATAACCAGCGCCACATGTCCACATCTCGTGGTCGCACATACTCCCCCAATTAAAAGGGCTTTTACATAAAATCGATTAGAAGCAAGCAACAGGAATTAAACAAAAATAACCCTTCGTCAAAATTTCCCAAATCGTCTCTCTCCCTCCCTCCCTCCCTCCCTCCCTCCGTCGCATCGCCGGTGACCGCCGTCGCACCACCGCCCCTCCCTCTGCACTTTCCGATACACGCATCAAACCTCCTTCTTTCAATCCTTTTATTTCTTCTTTAATCGGCTCTCTTGCCGCCGGCGTCTTTCTTACCCCCGACGGCCCACTTTTCCGACGTCACTCCGATTGCTAACGTGCGCCTAGTGTTTTTCTACCTCTATACGCGCACACCAACGTAATCTATCTGTATATGCGTGTTCGTATGGCGCCTTGTTCCTAACAAATGTGAGTCATCTCGAATTGATTGATTTGAATGAATAACCGTGTGTTACAGCAGTCGCTCACTCCAGCATCGGTCGATTGTGTTTTCATACTGTTAGTTTAGGGTTTGTGTTGTAGATTTAGGAATTAGAAGTGTTTTGTTGTGGTTTTGATGTTGTGGTGTGCGTAGAGTGACCGATCCGATTGAATTTCTTCCTTTTGGGTCTGGATCGCCCTTTTATTGTTGTGGTTCTACCTTTTTTGTTACGTAATTGACGTGAAGATTTTATTTTCTTCGTTTTGTTCTCGAGGATAAAGTCTACTTTAGGTCTTTTGTGTGTGTTTGTGATTGTTGAAGACGTTGGTTTCAGGTTACAGTCAGAATGGCCTTTTTTAGGAACTATACCAATGCAACAGTTTCAGATGGTGATTTTAATGACAAGAGGCCAGGTGGAACTATAGAAAGACTCGAGAGCGTTGTAGGAAACGATGATTTGGAAGCAACTTCAAGTGTGGATAAAGGGTTTACAGCAAAGATTAAGTCACTAAATGAGTCGGTGACTGAGGACGATGATAACTTATTGAATTTAACGGATGCTAATACTACTACAAGGAAACCAACCGAGAAGTGGGGCTCGACGTTTTGGAAGGACTGTCAACCCATGCATCATAGACATGGGTCAGAGTCAGGGCAAGAGTCAAAAAGCAGTTCTGGGTATAACATTGAAGATGGATCAGGCAATGATTTCTCAGAAGTAAATAAAGGTCAAAACGTGGATGAGATGTTGTCTGATGATTACTACGAGCTGGATGTAGATGACCAAAATGATTCAGTGCACCACAAGCTGGTAAATAGTGCAGCTGGTTATAATTCAATACCACAGCCGCATGTTGCTTCCCGTAACTTTATGTCTAGAAACAAGTCAAAAGCTTCTTCAGGGATTGAATATGTCCAAGATGCTGATTTTGAAGATGACGAGGAGGAAGAAGATGGTAACTTTGATGTTGTTTGATCATATATACATGTTTGTTAAATTACGCTGATCACATTGGAATTGTATCTGTTTTCATACTGTATGCGCTTTTCTTAAACATTAGTTCATTTATTTGCTGCAGAAGATGACCCTGCAGATGCAGATTTTGATCCTGACTTGATCACAACAAGTGTTGGAAGAGGGAAAAAGGTTGTTCCTTCTATATTTTTCTCCCATGCATTGCTTTATCTTGTTATAATGGTTTATTGGTATGGTGGTTGTTGAACTGTAGATGGTTTTAGTTCTAGATCTTATCTGCTGGTTAAGGCGCATATAATATTACTGCTTAAGAATGCAATCAATGTAATAATTTGCTGCTTGCATTTTGCTTAAACCTTCTCCATTGGAACAAGTGTATTATTATAATTAGTATGCCCCAAATTTGAATTTACGTAGATACTTGTAATATATTAAAGAATATGATTTTGTAGCTTGATTAAGGCTGTATGTGCATGTGGTGGATCCTAATATTATCTTATAATATGCATAAACTTTCACCCACATGGCCTCATGAATTTATTGTTCATTTTCTCGTCCAATGAAAGTTGAACTTTTAAGAAGCTTGAGCTGGTATAGATTCTTTAACTCTTAAGAAAGCTTGACCTATGTATTGTAATCTGTAGGCAAACTTTTACATATAGATTAAATTAAGAAACTATCATCTGAATATTTTTGCATATCTCATCATTGGTTCTTTGCAAGTTATTTTATAGAAACCTTCATCGGTAAGCATTGATGATTGAGCACTTAGTTGTTTGACTAACTTATATAAAAAACTATGGGTTTGATCTCTATCTTCACTTGAAAGATGAATAAAAATTATGGCATACAACTGTTTGCAACTTTAAAATTTTGCTAATCTTGCTTTTCAACCTTGCTAGCTATGCTTCTTTTTTATGTGTTTGCCTTTATTAGAATGATGAATGACTTGGGGAACACAATTGTTTGTTCTTTTAAAATTTGCATATGATTTTACATTTTGATAGAAGATGCTTAATTTATGAAATGAGTTTCTGTACACACCACACTTGTTGTATTGTATATGTAGGTACATGATGAAGACTGGGACGGCGAGGATATAGATGAAGATAATAACTTTGAGGATGATGAATTAGATATATCAGATGATGACATTTATAAGAAAACACGAGGCATGCAAAGACGAAAGCGTGGTTCAAAGTCTAATAGAGAACCTAAACCATCAACATCTTTGAGTCGGAGGAAAAGAGGTAGACCATCATTTGATGATGAAGAACCAAATGATTCAGATGATGATTTAGAAGTTGACTTAAAAAGTACAAGGAGAAGTAGCCATCCCCGCAAAGACCCTACAAAAGCTTATGGGAGGACCAATGAAGTTAGAACTTCAACAAGATCCGTGCGCAAAGTATCATATGCTGAAAGTGAAGAAAGTGAAGAGCATGATGAAGATGTCAAGAGAAAGAGCCACAAGGTGTGCATCATCCATAAACACATACAAACATATGTATATACATAAAAACACATACAAACATATATGTTTACGTATATATCTCTGCGTACATATTTACGTGTATATACACATATATCTCTATACGTATATATGTGTTTATCTTTATGTATGTATGTATGGGACCCTCTCTTCAGAACCAATAATATGTTAAGAACCACGTAATGTATTTGTAGTTACTACTTAGTGCATAAAAGATAATCAGAAGTAGCGAGAGAAACAAAGGCTGTTACATAACTGTCTTGTGTATCACACTTAAAGCAATAGGGTACAAATGCATTATGTGCTTTTTGTGGTTCTTAATATATAACTAAATGCCCTTATTTGTCTATCTCTCTCCCTCTCTATATTATTGTACACATACATGTCTCAATAGTCGGGATATTTAAAGCAATTAATATGGTGAATTTCACTATACTTAAAAGTTTATTCTCTTTTTTGACATGTATTGTTATCTTTTGAAGAGTCTTCTACTGATATTTATTTGTGTTTGTTTGCTAACATCATATGTCTATATTATTAATTATGTATATTAATTTGTGGTTAGGATGAGATGGAAGAGGAAGATGGTGACTCCATTGAGAAGGTGCTTTGGCATCAACCAAAAGGCATGGCCGAAGAAGCTATGCGGAACAAGAAGTCTACGGAACCAGTATTGTTGAACCATTTATTTGATTCAGAGCCAGATTGGTATGATACCGAATTCTTTATTAAATGGAAAGGCCAATCACATTTGCATTGTCAATGGAAATCATTTTCTGAACTACAAAATGTAAGTTTTCACTTTCTTTGTTTACACCCTCATGCATATTAATTAAGAACGTTTTGATATGTCACTCATTACTTTTTTATTTTCTTTCTTGTTTATGTTTGTGGTCAGCTGAGTGGTTTTAAGAAAGTTATAAACTACACTAAAAAGTTACAGAGGAAATAAAGCATAGGAGAGCAGTATCTCGTGAAGAGGTAACGGTTCAGCCATGGATTTAAGTTTTCTTTGCTATTTCCTATGTTTTCATAATGTGATTATTTTTTTGTATGATTAAGAAGTACAACCTTCATGTTTAAGTAAATGGTCAGCTTATGTTCCATCTTCTTTTGTCCCTAACCTGCACCTATTGTACCTCATGACTTATAGATGTAAGTTATGGTCAAGATGAAAACTTATATGTTCTTTTAGTGGTTAGTTCTTAAGAAATACAACTCATCACTTATGAGACAATAACTGATAATTGCAAATATTTGTAGTGATTGGCTAATGCAAGGAGTGCTGATCATCTTTAATGAGTGCTGTTCTGTTCTAGTTTTCTCTTTCGTTAGCTTTCATTGTTTGATGTTAATCTAGATGTGGAATTAACAAGGAGAGAGAAGATTCTATTGGTGGATTAAGGAAGTACATAGTTGACACGTATTTGCAATATTACGTTGTCGATCCAAACAAACCTACTATCTCTAGATTGTCAATTGGGATGACTAAGTTAAAGAAGGCAGATCTAAGGTTGTATGACTTGTTATAGATTGCTCTTGGTTTCATTTGTTTCCTCTAAAATATAGAAAAGCAAATTGGGCATCTTTTTTTTTTTTTTTTTTTTACTTCGTATAAATACCTTTCCTCATGGAAGGTATGTCAAGTGTATATCTGCTATTTGACAAATTTAAAGTTGATATTTTCACTTGGTCATTTACAAAAATAAATCATTGCAGAAGGCTGGCACTTTTTAACATGTGAGAAAGGAAATGATTTCTACTTAGGGAAATGAAAGTGTCAAATTGATGAGGCTAGGTTCTAGTTGTTGAATATAATACTCGTGCAAATGAGAATTTTCTCTGTACATGTGATTTTATAATGCAATTGACTTTTGGCTTGTGATATTGTTCATATATTTGGTAAATAAACAAACAAACAAACGTACCCAGTAAATCCCACTCAGTAGCAGGGTCTGGGAGGGGTAGGTGGTGCGAGTCTTTCCTCTATCTTGGGAGGTAGAGAGACTGCTTCCGAAGAGACCCCCGACTCAAAGGAAATCAAATAACATATTTGGTAAATATGCTTGATTAAATTGATGAGGCTAGGTTCTAGTTGTAGGTGCTATGGTCGTAATCTTTGTTCTTTTGAGGTTAATTTTTTCTTTCACTTCATTAGGTTCCTACACTCAAATTAAAGAAATAATATATGAGCATCTCACATAAGAAAATTCTAAAAGGACTTTTTTAACTTCTAGCATTTTTTACATAGGAGCACAATAGTAACTAATATCTGCAAGGTCATTGATGTAAGTGTTTAATAAACAAGGTTTGCAGTGATATCAGTTTTATTATTATTTATTGTTATTTTTTAGCCATCATTAACGTATTTTGTTGCTTTTTTTGGTTGAAGACATACTTAATTTTTCTCATCATGCATCTTTATTTGTTAGATTGAGGTCATTGATGTGAGCAAGGAGATGGATTTGGATCTTATCAAGCAGAATTGTCAGGTTTTATATCTTATGCAATTTGGGTAACTCTTGCGCTCTTTCAACATTGTCGTATATAATGCTAGGTTTTTCTATTTTAGGTTGAGAGAATTATTGCTGACAGACTCAGCAAAGGTTTGGATATGCCAGAGTATTTGGTTAAGTGGCAAGGACTCTCGTATGCTGAAGCAACATGGTATTTAGAAACAATCTTCTTATTTTATCAGTTTTCTTCTAATTCCATTACTGAATTAAATACAGTGGTTTAATAGTCAAGCATTTTGATTAGTTGATAAACATATTATTTTGTGACATGCATATGTTATTCATCCATTCCAATTGGTATCAGAGGAACACCTTTGGATACCCATTATTACACCATAAAGGTAATTTTGTTAGTAATCTAGTTTTATTCGTTCTCAAATGAGCAAAACTTTAAAAGGGAACATGAATTTGTTTTATCTTGTATTTATACAAAATATTGTATGTTTACATTATAACAATAACGTCTGTTTGTATTTAAATTGCCCCCGAACCATGAAAACTGCAACAATTTCTGATTTTTGAAATACCATAATCACACATCTTTTTGGGAGATTTGGAGCTAGATCACACGTTCCTGCGTATTGTAATTACAAGTGTTTTTTAGATATTAATAATAATAATAATCTAGATGCTATAATTTCTTTTAAAAACCCATGGTTGCTTTAAAGTACTTCCCGTTGACTTATAGCGCTCTTAGTTTCAACTTACGTTGGTTGTTATGTGTATTATCACTTTTGACCCTTCTGTTTTAAGAGCTTAAATGTCGTCCCGTACGTAATTATTTTTCTAAACAATGAAAATTTGTGGTATGTCCCCCCCGCATTGAAATTCTCATCTGCTTGAATGCTTATGTATACATTTCTACAGGGAGAAGATTGATGATATTGCTTTTGCGCAAACAGCAATTGATGAATATAAGGTAACATTCTGATTTTAACTTGGGCACTATGAAACATTGTCAGAGTTATATTGACATGCAGCTTTATCTTTCAACTATTTACATGCTAGGTTACGTGTATAATTAATGAAGGGTCATTTGCTATAGTGATATATTAGTATAGCGTTTGTTGTTAGAATCACTTTCTGATAGGGTATTTTCTTGTCATGTATTTTCTGTCACTTGACCTTCTGTGTCTCAATATCGCATTGGGCATTTTTCTGGAAAGGACAAATGACTATTGTTTAGTAGTTTATGGTTTTTGATTTTCAATTTGGATGCAGGCTCGAGAAGCTGCTCTCGCAGCTGTACAAGGAAAAATGGTAGATTTCCAGCGAAGACAGAGTAAAGGTTTGCCTTCTTTTATATATGAAGTTACAGTTTTATGTCATTACAGATCTGATGATAACGATAATTAAAAAGAGCATAGAATGGATTATATGAAAGTTACTAAGGATTGCTAAGTTGTTGATATGAAAATTGGTTTTCTTCTACAAGATATGCAATTATTAAATCAAAGGGCACTATTTAACATGCGATTAAGAGTATTTCAAGTATCTGTATGTTTGTTGTTAACCTTTAAATAAGCATATGAAGCCAAAAGAGTTTCACTCAATACTTAATAAAAAAGATGTCCATGATTTAGCACCATCTAAATACTTTATCTTATCCCAAGTCTTCATGGGACGAAATGAAGAAAGCGTGGTGATTAAGACTCCAGATTTGTAGTTCCGAATGTTCTTGTTATGATGGAAATGAAATAGGAATTAGGATGCCTATTCTTGGCTTTACACAAACATGGGAAGAAGATATTTGTGGGTTCGCTAGTGTAACCCAGTTAATAAGTGTGTCATATTTTAGGTTGGCTTGTCTAACTTATTTAATATAGGGCGTGTTTGGGTTGTAGTAAAATTAAATGGGTTAACCCGTTTAAAGTTAAAAATACAAAATTAAACAAATGTATATTTGTGTAACCCGCCAATCCGTTTATGGTCTGTATGACTCATTACAACTTTATGGCAAGTCATTTTCAATCCATCTACAACTTTATTACAATCCATTTACAATTCGTCAAATAGTTTCCACGTGCCTGCCAGTTTGAATTGCTTAGATAAATGGGTTAAAGGGGCCATGTTTAAGTCACATGGTTTTAAGTGTGTTTTGGTTAGGATTAATGCTGTTGACACACATATATATATATATATGTTAGTTTTAATTCTTTGTATAGTAACTGATAAATGCTTTGTAGTGAAATTGTATACGTCTAATAGATCAAGGACTAGTTAGGTAAAGTTAGTTCTTCTAACTCCTATAAATAGATGGTGTAATATAGGAATTTGTATTACCTCAAAAAATTACTCAATACAAGTCTGTTATTTTCTGTTACTATCTTTCTAACATTTGGTATCAGAGCGACAAAAAGGCTCTCGATCCAAGAACTTCCTCTCTCGATCAATCTTGATCATCTTCCTTCAATCATTCAATCCGATTTGACTCTCTATTTCGATTGAATCAGACAACCTGTGCGAACTCACTCGTTGAATTCGAAATTGCAATCACCTTCGATTGTAATCGTCTTCCCCAATTGTTTGCTCAACCGAGCGACTCCACCGATTTCGATTTCTTGATCCACTTCGATGGCAGACGACAATAGACAGGTGGTTCTGAAGGACGCGAGCGATGCGATTTCGTTCAAAATCCCAATTCTTACACCGACGAGTTACACCTCTTGGGCGATAAAGATGGAAGCGTTCATGGATGCCCAGGGACTCTAGGATGCCATTGAACCCCCCGCAACAGGCACAGTAGATGTGAAGCTGGGCAAGAAGGCAAGAGCCTTCATATTCCAACCTTTGCCAGAGGATGTGTTGATGCAAGTAGCTGCTGCATTCAAGTCTGCCAAAGATATTTGGCTGCATTGAAGAAACGCTTTGTGGGGGAAGGTAGGGTGAAGCAGGCTCGAATTCAAACTCTCGATCATGAGTTTGAGATGCTGGCCATGGGAGAGAATGAATCCATTGATGACTTTGCAGGGAAGATGGTTGAACTTGTGTCAAGATACAGAGCTTTGGGAACAACAATAGCAGCTTCTGGCAACCCTTGATAGATTTCTCCCCATTGTGGCTGCCATAGAACAATTCTCTGATCTTGAAGCTATGACATTTGTGGAATTGGTAGGGAGGTTAAAAGCCTATGAAGAGAGGCTAAAACCAGCATCTCAAGGCAAAAATTCCTCAGGTCAGCTCCTCCTAACAAGGGCACAAGGGCTGAGTGGCAAGAAAGGGCAAGGAGTGAGTCCAAGCTAGAATGTCAAAGAACCATTGCCTCTGGGGAGAACAAGAGTAGAGGCAGGGGGAGAGGAAGATATGCGAAGGGCAGGGGAGGCAAGACCAACCCTGAAGGTGGTGACAAGAGTACTAACACCACCAAGAAAGACGAGAAATCTTAGATGCTACAATTGCGACAGACTGGGTCATTTCTCAAGTGAGTGCAGAGCTCCAAAGAGAGGAGATCAGGAAGCACACCTGACCCAAACCCAGGAAGATCAATAACCTACCCTGTTGATGGCAAAATTAACCAAAGACTTGGGCCTACTTGAGGAACAGAGTGTGTTCCCTAAGAATTTGCCAAAGGGAGGTGATTCTTGCTTTTGGTACCTTGATAACGGGCTTGGTTTTAAAAAGCGCGCCTGAGGCGCGCCTAGGCGCAAGGCGACCTCAGGCGCAGAGGAGTTCGCTTTTTATCACACAAGGCGAGCTATGTACAAGAAGCGAGCGCCTATGTCGCTTTTTCAGTTGAAACCAAAGGCGCAAAGCGTGGGATTCATGTACAGGAACATGAAATCGAAGTTTTAAACTCCAAAATGAGGATGAAAGTTAAGAAATCGAAGCTTACTTGGTTTGAAGAGGAAGAACTGGGATGAAGATGGAGAAGAACACGGAGATATACCTCAATAATGGATGGAGCAGAAGTGGAAGTGTGGAACAAGAAGATGACGGCTTTTGAAACTTTTAGGGTTACAACTTCAATTTAACTTTATTATAAGTTACACATTTCACCCTTGATGTTTTTGTTTTTATCAATTTTAACCTAAAACTTTTTTATATGTTTATTTGTTTTTTCTTTCATTAATTCATTAAGACTTGTGCTTTAATAACTTATACAAATAGCTTTTTATGTTGTACATTGAGGTTATTTATATATCAAATAATATACATCTTTTAATTATCTAATTTTTTTATCATAAAAACATTAATATTATAGTAAATACTATATGAAACTAATTAAAATATGTATTACTAATACGCTGCGCTTCGCGTACGAAAATCTCGCCGCTTTTGCGCTTTGCACTTTGCGCTTTTGTTTTAGACCTTGTCGCTTTTGTGCGCTTCTCGCTTTTTAAAACCAAGATAATGGGCCCATCAACCACATGACTGGCATCAAAACCCACTTCACAGAACTTGATGAAGCCATTACTTTCAAAGTGAAGTTTGGGGATGGGTCAGTGGTTGTCATCAAAGGCAGGGGATCAATTTGCTTTCAATGTAGTAATGGAGAGCATAGAGTAGTGACCAATGTCTATTACATACCTGCCTTGAGGAGCAATATACCGAGTCTAGGCCAACTGGATGAAGTGGGCTGTAAGATCTTGATGAAGGATGGGTAGCTATGGGTCTATGAGAAAAGTGGAAAAACCCTGATGAAAGTAAAGAAGTCAGAGAACAGACTCTACAAAATAAAATTGCAAGTCACTCCCAAGGTGCTTACTAACAGCCATGCATGACATAACCTGGACATGGCACGCAAGGCTGGGACATTTGAGCTTTGACTCAATAAACAAAATGTCCAAACACAACATGGTAAGGGGGATGCCCAAGATTAAGCACAAGTCCTAACTATGTGAAAGTTGCCTGGTGGCAAAGACATCATTAGAACTTGTCCATGCAGACCTATGTGGTCCATTAGACCCACCCAAACCTGCTGGGAATAGATACTTTATGCTCCTGGTGGATGACTGCTCAAGACACATGTGGGTGTTCTTGCTTAAGTCAAAAGATGAGGCACCAGCAGCATTCAAGGCATTCAAAGCCCAGATTCAGGTAGAAACAATTACAAGTTCAAGGTTCTAAGAACAGATTGGGGGGGGGGGAATTCACCTCAAGAACATTTGAGCAGCTGTGTGATCCGGATGGAATCAAGAGGTCCTGACTGCTTCTTACTCTCCACAACAGAATGGAGTTGTGGAGAGAAGAAACCAAACCATAATGGGCATGGCTAGATCCATTTTAAAGGCTATGAATATGCCTTTATATCTCTTGGCTGAAGTAGTAAGACACTCTGTCTTTCTGTTAAACAAAGTCCAACCAAAGCCTTAGATGACATGACCCCTTAGGAGAGCTTGTACAAAAGAAAGCCAAAATTAAAGCACTTAAGAATATTTGGATGCAAAGCCTATGTCAAGGTCCCTAGTAATCAAGTCATAAAGCTGGATGACAGAAGCACACCAATGGTGCATCTGGGTATAGAGCCTGGTTCTAAGGCCTATAGAATGTACAATCCAGTGACTTACAGAATTGTAGTCAGTAAAGATGAAAAGTTTGAAGAAGGAAAGCCATGGAAATGGGACACAAAATGATCTTGACAAGCCTAGTCAAAGATATGCCAAGTTTGGAGTGGTTGTGACTTCCCCAGGTCAAGAGGATGTCTCCTCAAATGAACAAGCATCTGATCTAGTGACTCAGTCCTGACAGGAGTACAGAAAGTGTATCTCCCAACTATGCTCCTCTAAATGCTCCTCAATACACCCCTGAATCAGCTGAAGTTGAGAGTCAAGAACATAATCAAGCAACGGATGGACTGCAGAATTCAGGGGTTGAGAGTGAAGAGTACTCATCAGGTGATGATCAAATTTCCAGATCAAGCTATGATGACACCCCACCAAAAGGTTTTACAAACCTTAATGATGTGTTCAATAGGACAGACATCCTAGAACAGATTCCTTTTGAGCCTCCAATCTTCAATGAATGAGAATTGTTGTTACAGATGAAGAGCCTACTAACTATAAGCAGGCTAAGAACAATTCTGAGTGGAGGAGGGCTATGCAAGATGAAATTGATAGCATTAAAAGAAATGGAACTTGGAAACAGGTTCAGTGTCCAAAGGGGGTGAAGCCAATTGGGGTAAAGTGGTTATTCAAGCTTAAGAAGAATGCAGAAGGGAAGGTTACAAGGCACAAAGCTAGGTAAGTGGTAAAAGGCTATGTGCAGAAGTATGGTGTTGACTATGAAGAGGTGTTTGCCTCTGTTGCAAGGCTGGAAACTGTCAGGTTGATCCTTGCCTTAGCTGCTGCAAATAGGTGGAAAGTTCATCATCTAGATGTCAAGATAGCCTTCTTAAATGGGGAATTAAAAGAGGAGGTGTATGTAACACAGCCAGAAGGTTTTGTGAAACCTGGTAAGGAGAGGTTAGTGTATAGACTCATTAAGGCTCTCTATGGCCTTAAGCAGGCTCCAAGAGCTTGGAATGAGAAGTTACATGACACACTGATGAAGTTTGGATTTAAGAGGTGTCCACAAGAACATGCAGTTTACAAGAAGTCTGAGAAAGGTTCTGTGATAATAGGAGTGTATGTGGATGACATAATTGTAACTGGTTCAAGCACATGAGTTGTGGAGGAGTTCAAAGTCATGATGAAGTGTAATTTTGAGATGACTGATCTTGGGTTGAACTATTATTTGGGCATAGAGGCGAAGCAAGGAGAGGATGGCATTTTTCTAACTCAGTCAAGTTATGCCAAGAAAATCTTTGAAGATCAGAAAATGTGGGAGTGTAATTCTACTAGAACTCCTATGGATCCAGGATTGAAATTGGGAAAAGATGAAGATCATGAGTCAGTGGATGTAACAATGTATAGAAGGGTTATTGACTGCTTGAGGTACTTAACTCAAACCAGACCGGATTTGAGTTATGCAGTGGGTATTGCAAGCAGATTTATGGTATCCCCTAGAACTACTCACTGGCTAGCTATTAAACACATTCTAAGATACTTGAAAGGTACACTAGATCATGGAATTTGGTACAAGTATGGGGAAGTTGGTGAATTAGTGGGCTATAGTGATAGTTCACATGCTCCTACTAAGGCTGATGGTAATAGTACCGCAGGAATGGTGTTTTACTATGGGGGAGGACCTGTAAGTTGGGTAAGTCAGAAGCAAGACACTGGCATTGTCTTCATGTGAAGCAGAATTCATGGTTACAACAGCCACTGCACAACAAGCTGTTTGGTTAAAAGGTTTGTAGGAAGAATTGACAGGTACTAAAGCAGGTCCTATTCTGATACATGTGGATAATAAATCGGCTATCCAACTTATGAAAAATCCTGTATTCCATGGAAGGTCGAAGCATATAGATATCAGATACCACTATATAAGAGGTTGTGTGGAAAAGGGATTGGTAGTGGTGAAACACATTTGTGGAGAAGAACAAAAAGCTGACATTCTCACTAAAACACTACCAAGACTAAAATTTTCTGATATGAAGAAGCTGTTAGGAGTAGGTGGAATAAAAGAATTAAGGGGATGATTGTTAGTTTTAATTCTTTGTATAGTTTAGTGGATAAATGTTTTGTAGTGAAATTGTATAAGTCTAATAGATCAAGGACTAGTTAGGTAAAGTTAGTTCTTCTAACTCCTATAAATAGATGGTGTAATATAGGGATTTGAATTACCTAAAAAAATTACTCAATACAAGTCTGTTATTTTTCTCTTACTATCTTTCTAACAATATAGATGTATCGGGGTTTATCAATTTCAATCCATCAACCCTACACAATTGTCACCCCCAAGGAAAATTACAGCATTGTGGGTACACTAGTGGTATCATTAATGCAATGATCCTTCTAATCATGCTACATTATCCAACATTAGAATTTCTGTTATTACGTATGTTCTTTTTTTGGGTCATTGTGATTCTTGTCTCTTACCTATCAGATACACAGTCTTGATATTTGATTTATTATATCTAATTCTTATAGCAAGTTTGAGAAAACTTGATGAACAACCTGATTGGTTAAAAGGCGGGAAACTGAGAGACTATCAGCTTGAGGGCTTGAATTTTCTTGTTAATAGGTATGTTATACAATTATCTTCATTGGAGTTGAATCTGGTTATTTTCTTTAGAAATTGGTTTCATTGAAACTGTACTTATTAACAATATTCATAGTGCAGTTGGAGAAATGATACAAATGTCATATTAGCTGATGAAATGGGTCTTGGGAAAACTGTTCAATCAGTTTCTATGCTTGGTTTTCTCCAGGTACTCATCCTTTATTTTTTATTTCTGTAAATTTGCTCTCGAGTTGATTTTGTTTTTTTAACTGCTCCCACAGAATTCACAACAAATTCATGGACCCTTTCTTGTTGTTGTTCCTTTATCAACCTTGTCAAATTGGGCTAAAGAGTTCAGAAAGTGGCTTCCTGATATGAATGTGATTGTTTATGTTGGGACTCGAGCAAGTCGAGAGGTAGGCTAGCGTTAGTTTCGTAGCTTACAGCTGAGACGTTGGACATGATTATAGTTTTCTTCTGCTTTATATTATAATGTAAACTCATATTTATAAGGTCCTGATGTAGTTTAAATTCATATAATTGGCCAATGTGGCTATAGGTTTGTCAGCAATATGAATTCTTCTCTGATAAGAGCACTGGTCGCATGACAAAGTTTGATGCACTATTGACTACTTATGAAGTTTTACTGAAGGATAAGACGGTGCTATCAACAATTAAGTGGAACTATCTTATGGTTGATGAAGCACATAGGTTAAAAAACAGTGAAGCATCATTATATACGACACTCAAGGTATGTGAATATTATCTTTTCTATGGTTTTGTTGTGCAGATGTCGTGGTTATTTCATCATGACTTGTTTCGTAGGAATTCAGAACGAAAAACAAGCTTCTCATTACTGGCACTCCCTTGCAAAACAGTGTGGAAGAACTATGGTATTTTAATCTGTCATTCTGTACACATGTTTTTTAAAATTTTAAATATAGTTATCAGTTCTTTTATGTAGAACATTTCTGGTTATTTATCAATGATTTTAGATTTTATTTGTTCATGTGATGGCAGGGCTTTGCTTCACTTTCTTGACTCAGATAAATTCAATAGCAAGGATGAATTTGTTCAGAATTACAAGAATCTTAGTTCATTTAATGAAATTGAGGTATTAGTATGTCTTTCTTCCATATTCTTTCTCCATCTAGTAAATGGAACAGCGATATGTGAGATTATTTTTACTATCTATAGCTTGCTAATCTTCATATGGAGTTACGGCCCCACATCCTGCGAAGAGTTATAAAGGATGTGGAGAAGTCACTGCCCCCAAAGATTGAGCGTGTTCTTCGGGTTGAGATGTCCCCTCTACAGAAGCAGTAATTTTGCACCCATTTTCTTTCATTCGACTCTGAAGCCTTATTACATATGCCACTTAACTGATGGTTTATTTCTCAGGTATTACAAATGGATTCTGGAACGCAATTTTCATGACTTGAACAAAGGTGTACGTGGAAATCAGGTCAGCATTTTGGCCCCTACCCTCATATATAAATGCATGCTATTGTTAAATTCATTTTTTGACTACATGCTTTGTTCTGTGGCAATGTTGATGCCACTTTTCACATATTTGCATGTTCTAATTTTTTATATACCAGAGGAAAGCACGGTTGCATGCATGCTGTTAAAATTTGAATACAATTATGTTATTGTAGAAGTTGCCAAAAGGCCCAAAACTTAAAAAAACTTGTTTATGATGATCTGATTTCATGATGGCCTGATCTTGGTACTAGTTCATAATCATCAAAATTGAGGCGTGAATTTTTGTGTGACTATTCTATCTTTGAAGCCTTTTGTATATGTCGGTAAAATTATGTGCTCAACTTTTTGTATATGGGAAAGTGCCAATAGGGGCCACTAAACTATTGCATAAGTTCTTGTAGGCAATGATGACTTGTACCATACAACTTCACCGTTCCCACTATTCCTTACCCTGTGGCTTTTCTATTTTGAAATTTGTGTTTTTTTAACCAACAAACGCTTTAAGTTAAGCACTTATTTGATAATGTTTGACACCAAACAAACATAAATCAGTTGTAATTTTGTTCTTTCATTCTCCGTTTATTTTGTTTTTGATTTTTTTTTGGTTTTGGGATATTTTGGCTGAATTTGGCGTAAAATGCCTCTGTTGGCTGAACTTCAAGTTGCACACTTCAAGTGACCTTCATAATTAGCAGTCTCTTTTGCTCGCTAATATTTTTTTTGGTCGTTGTACTGATTATTGAAATGCATTTGCGAATTGGCAGGTTTCCCTTTTAAACATTGTGGTTGAGTTGAAGAAATGTTGTAATCATCCATTCCTATTTGAGAGTGCTGATCATGGTTATGGTGGGGACTCCGGAAGCACTGGTAGCAGTAAACTGGAGCGGGTAATTCTTAGCAGTGGGAAGCTAGTTATTCTGGATAAGCTCCTTGACAGACTGCATGAGACCAATCACCGTGTTCTAATATTCTCACAGGTATTTAACTTGAATAATTTAAGCTGTTTTCTTTTTTACTTAGTGAAGTTTAAAGAACTCCCCAAAAGGATGCTGTTTTTGGTTCCTGAATTTTAGCTGCTTCTACCTCCTGAGGTAGGCTAAGTAGACTCTGATTAATTGGACATGAAGCAGACTGATTAATTCGACATAAAGCAGATCTGTCGCTCAACTTGTGCCATCACGCACACAAAGCTAGATTCCTGACAATATGAGGGAATAATGAAGGGAGTTGGATTGGAAACCTATGTTAAGCTGATAGGTTGTATAAATGATGTGGAAGGGTCCAAAATCAGGCTGGACCATAACCCAGTGTTTGAAAATATTGGAAGTAAGAATTGAACCATATGGTCTTTTTTTGGTCCCAAACCCAGACTGTGAACTGTACTTTAAATTAAATTTTGGCTTAGCGATTTAAGCTTAAATTATCTCTATATGACACCGTTAAGGTAAAAGAAAAAAAACGGTATTGGATTGGATGGCAACAGAAATGGAGAGCACCGGACCATAATGAGTCTGCAAGTCTGGATCACTATGTTACGGTTTTACGTTGTAGAACTTTTTTATTTTTTACAAGTCTAGTTTTATAAATCACACATACCACAATCACTTCTAGATATACACTATATTAATTCAATGGTTTATTCATTCTTTGGTTCCTGTGAGTTTGGAGTAAGTGCTCTTGTATTAGTTGGACATTCTTTGTAGTTGACTAGCTAATCGTACTTTCGTTGTGCAGATGGTTAAGATGTTGGATATTTTAGCAGAATACTTGTCAATTAAGGGATTCAAGTATCAGAGACTTGATGGAAGTACAAAGTCTGAGGTTCGCCACCAAGCTATGGAGCATTTTAATGCACCAGGCAGTGATGATTTCTGCTTCCTTCTTTCTACTCGTGCTGGTGGCTTAGGTATCAACCTTGCAACTGCCGATACAGTCATAATATTCGACTCTGACTGGAATCCTCAAAATGACTTGCAGGTTTGGGCCACAATGTGCATGCGTCTTTATACTCTGATTAACCAAATTTTGACTATTTCTTTCTCCTCTCTCTTGTGTAGGCAATGAGCCGAGCTCATAGAATTGGACAGCAAGAGGTTGTCAATATATATAGGTTTGTGACAAGCAAGAGTGTTGAGGAAGACATCCTGGAACGTGCAAAAAAGAAGATGGTATAATAACTAGTTATTATCTTTTATTTGGTAATAATTGATGTCTTCTGTAAATTAATAGAGACTTATCTTGCTGCATGTGAACTATGTTTAATTTTTTTGTGTCAACTATAAACTAATACATGTGTTTTAGTCATATTGATGATTTGAACTATAGATATATGTATCTCTTTGACAAGGATGATGGTGTCAACATGCACTTATGCTTCCAAGCTCTATGTACTCTTTGAACACCACAACAAATATGCTTGCTTATTTTTGGAATTTTTTTCTTTTAGGTACTTGACCATTTGGTTATACAGAAATTAAATGCTGAGGGAAGGTTGGAGAGGAAAGAAGCAAAAAAGGGGAGTGGATTTGACAAGGTATTGATTGAATCTGTGTTTTTGATATTAGAGAATATCAAAGCCATTATCAAAATGCCATTCAACTCTCTCTTCTGATGCATCTTTGGATCTGAGATTTTTTTTAATTTCATTTAGTGAATGTATCATTTAATTCAATTATTTTATGGTTCCAGAATGAGTTGTCAGCTATTTTGAGGTTTGGAGCAGAAGAACTGTTTAAAGAAGATAGAAATGACGAAGAAAACAAAAAGCGCCTTTTAAGCATGGATATTGATGAGATTCTTGAAAGAGCAGAGAAGGTTGAACAGAAAGGAACTGAAGGAGAAGCAGGAAATGAACTGCTGAGTGCATTTAAGGCAAGCAGTTGCAGATTATATCAGATTTCTATTCTTTTGTAGGTTGTATGTGAACTATATGATAATGTACAGTGGAGTTACCTTTTTTTAATGCGTTACCTCATCTGCAGGTTGCAAATTTTTGCTCTGCTGAAGATGATGGAACTTTCTGGAGTCGGTGGATAAAACCTGATGCCATTGCACAGGCTGACGTGTGTACATATCATTATTTTACAAAGATGTCATTTGTAGGCTTATTGCTTTCTGAAGCCAACAATATTACTCTGAGAGTTGTATATTTAATATTATGTATTTTGTATAAACCAAATGTAGGAAGCCTTAGCTCCACGAGCTGCAAGGAACAGCAAGAGTTATGCTGAGGTCATCCCACCTGAAAGAAATAACAAAAGGAAAAAGAAGAGTGTTGAAATTCAAGACCGGGGCATAAAGCGTCGAAAGGCTGATTATTCAAGTTACCAAACTCCAACAATTGAGGGAGCTTCTGCACAAGTAAGAGGCTGGTCCTATGGGACCTTGCCTAAGAGAGATGCTTCACGTTTTTTTCGTGCGGTGAGATTCTTTCTTATATTCTTTCTTTTTCTCTTCCAAAAGTAGTTCTTGAATTTAATGCCCTAATGCACTAACAATTTGAAACTATTATGATGACATTACGTTGTGTTTTGATAGAATTATTCATTAGTAAATTTGAATATAACTGGAGGTAGACTCTATTAGCTACTGCCTATTTAATTTGAATCAGATTTCTGAGCTTAACCTTTTTGTCTAATAAGTCCAAAGATCCAATATTTTGTTAGTATATACATACTTAGCACCATCTAAATACTTTATCTTATCTTAACTGAAAAGTGGTTTTCTTTCCCTGCTCAATAGAGTGATCATCCTTTACCTTGTTTGCATAGTAGGGGCCTCACTTCCTTAAGTTTCTTCAGTCAGTAGATAAGCATCTTTACATCACCAGGAACTGCTAGCTTTTATTGACTCAAAGATTCACTCCCCAACCTATCATGAGCATAACCTTTCAGATTCTCTATTTACTAATATTTAGTATCAGCTTGTGATTATTTCTTGGAAATTATTTCACTGATGACTATTAGTTTCACTAGCATTTGATGTTGTCTGATTATGTTGACTTCTATCTTAACTGCATGTTTCCTTTTGTTTGTCATATATTCACAGTTACCGGTAGTTTCAGGGCTGTTTGTGATATTTTGTTCTAAAGCAGGTTAAGAAGTTTGGAAACGACAGTCAAATTAGCTTAATAGCAAATGAGGTTGGTGGTTGTGTTGAAGCTGCTCCAGTAGAGGCACAGATTGAGCTTTTTGATGCATTATTAGATGGATGCAGAGAAGCGGTTAATGGAGGAAGTCTGGATGCAAAGGTTGTCACAGAGCTAGAATTTTCATATGGCTTCACTAGTGATATGTTTTGTGATTTGTCTGTTTTAAGAGTTGTAGATATTGTTTTGATTAACTTTGAAGATGATTACACCTTCTGCAGGGGCCATTATTGGATTTTTTTGGTGTTCCTGTAAAGGCTGATGATCTACTAAGCCGTGTTGAAGAACTCCAACTCCTTGGAAAGCGCATTAATCGCTACAATGATCCAATCTCACAGTTTCAAGCTTTGATGTACCTCAAACCAGCAACTTGGTCTAAAGGTTGTGGGTGGAACCAGAGTAAGTTTTACTTTCTTCATTGTCTATCTGACTTAGTGAATCCTGTAGAGGTGGCAAAATGGGTAGATTGAGTAACGATTTAAATTAGGTTCATTGAAACATCTATTTTTAGGGATGTGTTGGGTTTGGTTGCCTTGAACACTTTTATCCATCTTTTATAGATTATATTGTCGTTATTAAAAACGTTTTACCTTTTCATTATTTCAGTGATTTCAAAGGTCTTGTTATTTTACACTTTGGCTCGTTCTACCTATTTCTATTCCATGACCTTCATCTATAGCTGTGTTTTTGATTTTTGGTTGATGACTTGTTAGAGATATAACATAACCTGAATTGAGCCCTTCATAAGCAAACGGGTGAAAATTAACACCTCTAGATTCTTGAATCGGTGCTTCTGCTAGAACATGTAGATGAATTATACTTTTTCCTGTTCATATCTTCAGAGGATGATGCAAGGTTGCTACTAGGGATCCATTATCATGGATTTGGGAATTGGGAAAAGATAAGGTTGGATGAAAAGCTTGGTCTTTTGAAGAAGATTGCTCCCGTGGAACTTCAGCATCATGAAACATTCCTGCCACGAGCTCCCCAGTTGAAAGAAAGAGCTTCTCAACTTCTTGAAATGGCAAGTCATGTCATTTTGTTTTTTTTTCTTTACCTGGCCTGCTTTCATAATGATAAGTTACCGCACCTTAATAAATTATTTTCGGCCTTGGGCTTTCTTTAGGCTTGCTTTGTATTTTATGTTTTATTTATTCCAGCCACCTTTTCTATCTTGTTGATTTTGGTTGTCAATTACTACATGCGAACTTCAGTTGCAACCCTTAAGTAGACTTCAGTGCAATAAGTAAAAATTTGAAGTTGTGTAATGATTTCGACTAGTTATGCATATTCTTTACTTTTACAAATGTTAATGTAAATAGCTTAGAATAGATCAGATATTAGTTTAGCCTGTTAGTTTAGCCCATGGGCCTTGATGGGCCTTAGATTAGGGTTTCATCCTCTATATATAGAGGTGTCACCACATTGTAAATTTATCCAGTAATAATATCATTCTCAGTTTTATTACATGGTATCAGAGCCACAAGGCTCTCGGTCCTGTATCTGATTTCCCGCTCCTGTCCCGCTCCTGATTTCCCGTCAAGAAGCTGCTGCTGTTTACACCAAATCCTTTTTCGAGCAACAATTGCAACACACCACTGCTACCATCAGACTCGCCACCTCCCGAATTGCATACCCTGAAAAAATCGCCGCCGTCCGGCAGCCCACGCGCTCTCACGCGCCACCACCTTTCTGCCACTGTTCCTCACGCGCCGGCGAGTGACGGCGCGTGGACCCACCTCCGGCGACCCTGCTCACACCCGAACGCTCGCGAACCAGTTTCCAGTTGATCTGCAAGGTCAATTTTCTGCTCCCACGCGTTTTTCTGTTCTGCTCTTAGATCCAGCCTCTCGTTTTTCGGATCTGTTAACATGGGTGATGAAAAGAAGACCGATTCAGCCACCCCAACTCAAATTGCTCCAGGTATCATTAATTACTCTGCTGTGTTACGTATTCCTGTTAAACTTGACTCTAAATGTTGGAGTTCGTGGAGCCTCTTTGTTGAAAGAGGACTTATAAGTGTTGGTAAAGAAGATCATTTGACCGAACCGCCTCCGGATCCGATAACAAAGGAATGGCGCCTTAATGATAGTGGTATTCAAATGGCGTTGTGGAATGCCATGGAGCCACCGATTCTTGCTATTGCTCAAAACTTCAATACTGTCAAAGAAATGTGGGAACATCTGTCATTGTCCTTTTCTGCCAAAGAATCCCTGTCTCATGCTTTTTCGGTGGTCCAAGCATACAGCAGAATTGAGCAAGGTGACTCCACCTTCACTGATTACTTTACCCGGTTCTCAAAACTGAGGGATGAATTACGTACTCTGTACCACCGACCACTGATCTGAAAGTTCAGGAGGAGCGCAACAAGAACATGGACAATATGGTGTTCATTGCAGGTCTATCACCCAAGTACTCTAGTGCTCGACCATTACTGTTGAGCAACTCTAGTGCTACCTCATCTGTGGCATCCACATATCACTTACTACGGGAAATGTATGGTCCGGATGCCACTACTCGCGACACTGACACTTCTGCTTTGCACACCAGTGCATCTGTTAGTAAAGGCATTGGTCGTGGTTCTAATTCAGCCCAACGAAAAGGCAATGGTCGCGGCAATGGAATCACATGTCACTATTGTCACCACGAAGGTCACACGAAGTACAATTGCCCAAATCGACCTCCTGGATCTCTACCTCCTCCTCGACCCAAGGCACGACTAGCTACTACTGATGATTCTTCTGACCCGGTTGATTCTACAACACCAACATACTCACTAAGCCAGGAGGAGTATAACCAGTTTCGACAGTTGCTGAGCCTTCAGTCACACACTACCAGTCCACATGCCAATTCGGCTCGTTCAGGTACATTCGCTAGTCTTAACTCATCTTGGATTGTTGATACTGGGGCTACTCATCACATGACTGGGAATCAAGGTATATTATCTAACCTACAAAATACCTCTCACCCTCCTGTTCGAATTGCTGATGGATCCTCATGCCCAGTTCGTGGTATCGGGTCCATTAGCAACTCGAAAGACCTTACACTTTCATCTGTATTGTTAGTACCCAAATTTCCTGATAACCTTTGTTCTGTAAGCCAACTCACCAAACAAAATAACTGTTGTGCAAAATTTTATCCCACTCACTGTGTTTTCCAGGAACTAGGGACGAACCGACTGATTGGCACCGGTATTGAATCAGGAGGCCTCTACCGTCTGTCTTTAATGTCACAACCTACTGCTAACATATGTGATTCCAGCATCAGGGAGGCTCACTGCCGGCTAGGCCATCCCTCTACCGCGGTTCTGAGGCAAATGAGACCGGATTTATCTGTTTCTTTTGAATTTCATTGTGAGTCATGTCAACTTGGTAAACACACCAGGCGTCCTTATCCCCCAAAAGTGTCTAGTCGAGCCTGTAACCCGTTTGAACTCTTGCATTCTGATATTTGGGGACCTTCCCCCGTTAAGACTCCACTGGGTTTTGAGTATTTTGTCACATTTATTGATGATTATTCACGTACCACTTGGGTTTATCTATTAAAATCTCGTAGTGAATTAAATTCAATATTTCAAGAATTCCATTGTTATGTTCAAAATCAGTTTAACAAATCAATCAAAACCATCCGCACCGACAATGCAAAAGAATACATGTCTTCTGAGTTATCCACATATCTTAAAACTCATGGTATAATCCACGAGACCTCGTGCGCATATACATCCCAGCAAAATGGCGTTGCTGAACGCAAGAACCGCCATTTGTTGGATGTTACTCGCACAATCATGATTGACTCTCATGTTCCTAATCGTTTTTGGGGAGATGCAGTCCTCACTGCAGCTTACTTGATTAACCGCATGCCTTCATCGGTTCTTCATGGTAAGACACCGTTTTCTATCCTCTTCCCCACAGGCACTCCCTTTCCTCTCGCACCTAAAATTTTTGGGTGTGTTGCCTACGTTCATGATCATCGCCCGGGGACAACCAAACTTGACCCCCGGGCCATTCGTTGTGTTTTTCTTGGATACTCTCGTGTTCAGAAAGGGTATCGTTGTTACTGCCCCTCCCTTCGTCGTTACTTTACCAGTGCTGATGTCACCTTTCACGAGTCATGTCCTTACTTTCTTGAGTCTTCGGATTCTCTTGATTCTTTGTTTCCCGATTCTAATACTCACCCTGTTACACCCGAGTCCGTTACTGTTCCTATTATCCCTGTCCCAGTCTCCACTAGTCCATCGGAGCCCCCGGTCTCAGATTCAGTTCCTGCTTCATCTGGCCTACCGACAGAGAATCAACCATTGCAGTTCACATATGCCAGGCGACATAAACACATGACGACAACTCTTGATTCACAACCGGTGCATGACTCTGGTACGTCTTCAGATCCACATCCTAACAATACCACTGATACAATCTTACCTGATACTACCCCTCCTACACATGATCCACCTACTTATGACCCACCTGGTGCCCCATATCCTGATATCCCCATTGCCTTCCGAAAGGAACCCCGACATCACACTCGTTACCCGATTCAGGACTATGTGTCCTATGCACACCTGTCACCCGAATGTCATGCTTATACTACTGCCCTTGACTCCTACCCGATTCCCAAGAATGTGATGACCGCCCTAGCTCACCCAGGATGGAGAAAGGCTATGGAAGAAGAGATTGGTGCTCTTCGGACCAATCATACGTGGGATCTCCAACCTCTTCCCCCCGGAAAACGCCTCGTTGGTTGTCGTTGGCTGTTCACAGTGAAACCAAACCCAGATGGATCCGTGCCTCGCTTGAAGGCCCGCTTAGTTGCTAAAGGTTATTCTCAGGCTTACGGTATTGATTATGATGAGACTTTCTCTCCTGTTGCCAAAATGCCATCGGTGCGTATTTCTATTGCTCTTGCTGCCATTAACCACTGGCCGCTCCATCAGCTTGATGTCAAGAACGCATTTCTTCATGGCGTCCTTGAGGAGGAGGTATATATGGAGCAGCCACCTGGGTACATCGTTGAGGAGGAGGCTTCAAAGGTATGTAGATTACGTCGCTCATTGTATGGTCTCAAGCAGTCCCCCCGAGCATGGTTTGGACGATTCTCTGATGTTATGGGAGACTTTGGGATGACTCGTAGTGCCTATGATCATTCTGTGTTCTTTAGGCACCACCAGGGCCGAAGGATTATTCTGGTTGTCTATGTGGATGATATAATAATCACAGGGGATGATGAAGTTGGGATCACAAATCTCAAACAATTTCTTCAGTCACAGTTTCAGATTAAGGATCTTGGCCGACTCCGATACTTCCTTGGTATAGAAGTATCCCGCTCTCCACAGGGAATCCTTCTATCACAACGAAAGTATGTTCTTGATATGTTATCTGAATGTGGTCTATTGGGCTGCAAACCAGTAGATAGCCCAATGCTCTCTACCGGAAAGCTGCTTCCAGAAGATGGGAGTCCAATGAAGGATCCTGAGCAATACAGGCGGCTAGTTGGGAAACTTAACTATTTGACTGTTACTCGTCCGGACATCTCCTTTGCGGTTAGTGTTTTAAGTCAGTTCATGGCCGTTCCATACACAGGACATTGGGATGCTGCTCTTCGTGTATTACGGTATCTTAAAACTGCTCCAGGGTTGGGGATTTTGTACTCCGATCAAGGACACTGTCGTGTAGGCGCCTTTACAGAAGAAGGAGATGGTAGAGTATCAGGTTTTTCGGATGCCGACTGGGCGGGTTGCCCTATTTCACGGCGGTCTACAACTGGATATTGTGTGTTTGTTGGAGGAAATCTGGTATCTTGGAAAAGCAAGAAACAACACACAGTGTCTCGATCTAGTGCTGAATCTGAGTACAGAGCCATGGCAGATGTTACATCGGAGATGATTTGGGTCCGCCGTCTTCTCAGAGAACTTGGGGTTATTTCAAATAACTTGATGAGGTTATATTGTGATAATCAATCTGCTATTCACATAGCTAAGAACCAAGTCTTTCATGAGAGAACTAAACATATAGAAGTTGATTGTCATCTGATCAGGGATCGGGTAGTTGGGACGAAGGTTGAAGAGGCATCCATTCAACCAATCCATGTTAAGACAGAGTTTCAACTTGCTGATATCTTCACGAAACCACTCCGGAAGACTCAAATAGATTTTATATGTAACAAGTTGGGCATGATTAACATCTATGCTTCAACTTGAGGAGGAGTGTTAATGTAAATAGCTTAGAATAGATCAGATATTAGTTTAGCCTGTTAGTTTAGCCCATGGGCCTGATGGGCCTTAGATTAGGGTTTCATCCTCTATATATAGAGGTGTCACCACATTGTAAATTTATCCAGTAATAATATCATTCTCAGTTTTATTACAACAAACATGTCCTATTATTGACTGACACCTGCAAATATATGTAGGAACTTGCGGCTGTTGGCGGTAAGAGTTTTGGGAACAAAGTGGGTCGGAAGGGTTCTAAAAAGCAGCAGAAGGATCATCCACCCAACAATCCAACTTTTCATGGAAAAGGGAAACAGATGAAACCAGGAGGATCCATAGCCACAAACGGTAAACTGAAGATTACACGTGGCAAAAAGAATGAGGCTTTGGTTAAAGAAGAAGGTGAGATGTCAGACACTGAAGAAGTTTATGAACAGTTCAAGGAAGTGAAATGGATGGAATGGTGTGAAGATGTCTTGGTTCAAGAGAAAAAGACACTTGAACGCCTTCACAGGTTACAAACGACCAGTGCCGATCTTCCTAAAGAAAAGGTTCACCCTATTTTTCTTCAAAAAAATTAAAATAAAAAGAAGGGTAATGGTTTTGGAATGGAAGTTAACTTTTTTTTTTTTTTTTTGATTAAATTTCTTCAGGTTCTGTCTAGAATTAGAAATTATCTACAGCTTCTTGGGCAAAAGATTGACCAGATTGTTACTGACCATGAGGAGGATAGATACAAGCAAGAGAGTAAGTAACATCCTTTTCTTTCTTCATGTTGGTATCTTTCTTCATGTTGGTATCTTTCTTCACTATTATCTTGAGGTGGCAGAACCGTCGTGTTGAAATGTATTTGAAACCTTCAAACTCACTTTACTAAAACAAATAAATCATTTGATTATCATGTTTAGTACATGATTTATGAATATAACTGAATAAAAGTTGTTTGATGGTCAGCAGACCCACACTCACAACTTATTCATATTAATCTGATTTCTTAATTTGTTAGTTTGTGACCTCATTTTCCAGCAATTATAAACCATACTCCTGTTCTGTGTGACTGACATGCACCCATAATGTCTTTCTTGTTGTGGCATCTACTGACTTTTATTGTTGTATAATTAAATGATCAGGGATGACAACACGGCTGTGGAACTATGTCTCAACCTTTTCAAACTTGTCGGGAGGTAAACTTCAACAGATCTATTCCAAACTGAAACAAGAAAGCGAGGTTGCAGTAGGAGTGGGTACTTCCCAAATCAACCCAAGAGGTTTTCGAAATCAATCATCTGCATTACTTGACAACAACAAAGGTGGCCTTGATACAGCAAAATTTGAAGCATGGAAAAGGAGGAGACGGGCTGAATCTGACCCAAATACAACCACCCATTTACAACAACGACCATCTTTCAGTTTACCTGACCCAGGTTTGGGAATTCTTGGGCCAGCACCATCCCACAATAATAGACAACGCACTCGCCAGTCTGCTTCTGGTCATAAACAAGGTTTCACATGAGAATCCAACAATTGCAACCATAAACCCTTTTGGGATTTTTTTGTCTCATGGAAATAAAAACATATTCCTTTCTGAAGGTGTTCTGTTGGATAATCCAGTAATAAGCAGGTGGTGATGGTGAAGATCATTGGACATCTGCTTCACAAGAAATGAAGGACAAACTAAATGTAATCATGCAATCACGATCGTTTTTGCTCTGCCCTTTCCTTTTGGTATATCTAGGCACTTGGTTCACTTTCCTCTATAGTAGTGTGCCCCCATTTTGACATATATAGCAAACAATCTGTATGTACCCGAATTTGTACACTATCCAGTTTTGGTTAACCAAATGTATCGTTCTTTATTATGGTTTGCTGTAGCCAGAATGGAGTTTGCTACATAAATTAAAGACTCTCAAAGTTTTGTTGTAGGGATAGTATAAGTATGTCGTCACCGGCAGGCAAAACTGAGAGGTAACTACTTCCCAAGGCAGCCGCGGCAATGGCCACATGACGTGATGAGTAGGTTGGTAATGCTGCAACGTCGGACCAGTACTCTGGTTGTAGCTTGGCAGGATTGGTTTATGAGACTATGTTGTTGGCGCAGAATCATACATCACACACAAGAACTGTAGAATTTAATGACTGAACTCAAGTCATGTCATTTTGAAATATCAAGACCTTTAATCCTTTTATTTATACTAACAATTAACTTAACCTTTCGTGACTCAATATACACTTGCCAAATAAACATATTAAGACGGAAACAAAGGTCATAACGATCACTAAATACACCCCAATTCTTTTTACATGTTTACCTATTTCACCTTTAACTTCTTGCTTTAACAAATCACCTCTTTAACGTCTTGCTTTAGCTAGTACTGGGAAACAAATTCAAACAAATTACTAAAACAATTCATCCCTTACTTCTTGCTTCAACTAATTCACTCTTTAACTTTTAAAACCAAGATCAACTCTTAAGCATCTCCTTTAGCCTTGGTTCTTGTTCAGTTAAGCTTCGAAATCAATTATTGGTCCATAATCGTCGTATCATACAGACGGACATTTTGGTTTAATGATTAATCTCATGTCATGACTCTATAAATTTTATTATAAAAAAAGGGGTAACTTTACCAAATAGTAACTAAATGTTGGATTGTCAAGGACTAGCTAGGTCCAGTGACTATGATCGTAACCAAGAGCCCCATAATTAAACCAAGACACAATGTCCCTCAAATTCCTTTCAACATATATTTTCTCCGTACCAGACCGGTGTGATTGATCCCGAGGGGCGGTTGTTAAACCCAATAAATTTACCAATACATCCTGTGGCCCTCCCAGGGTTAATGATTAAGGCCAAGGGCAGTCGTGCACAAATAACAAAATAACTCAAGACCATCATAAAGATCACACAGTTATTCTATAATTAAATCATATCATAATAAAAACTTTATGGCATGTTTTAAAAATAGTTAAATACATCCATTATATAAAATAGGGGCTGTGAAAACTCATATTTAAATGCGTCAAAGAGGGTCTTAGAAAAATTGAGCCCGGTGAATACAAACGACCAATTAACGCCATAAACACAAAGGACCTATTAATTGTCAAGTAATAAGTCTACCACGCAAGTTGTTTGCCCAACTTACTGGACTTGTCATTAAATCCATTTTTAAACGATCCGCTGGTGACTTTAGGTTTGGTTAAATAATTTATATTATAAGTGACAAATATTTATTTACTAAATAAACAATTTACCCTTTAAATGATAATAACATATCACACACACAAAATAAACACATAAAAATATATATGTAAACATAACCGTAGAAGTTACTAAGTTATGCATTAAATAAATAAATAAACAAATAAACAAACAAACAAACAAACAAACAAACAAACAAACAAACAAATAAATAAATAAAAATAATAATTCCTAATAGTATTTTATCTAAGATTAATAGTAAAATATATTCATAGTCTTGTTCTTTGTTAAGAAAACTATTCTTATTTTTATTATCTTTTTTATAAAATATTACTTGATTTGAAATTAATCATATTAAATTATAAGACAAGTTTTATTATAAAATATGCTCTTGTATATTTAACCCAAATTTCACCCGTATACAGTGATTTTTAACCCGAAACCATACGGTTTTACACGAATAAACCGTACATCAACCCGTGTATACCTTATAATCATTTTACATGTTTTGAAATGAATCTTTTATGCCAAAAACATTCTAAATTTCTTTTAAAAAAAATCACTTTCAAAACAGTCCAATATTTTTAACCCGAAATTGTCGGTTTTCATCGTTTTCACGCGTATAAATTAAACAGCAAAGACCATGCTTGTTAAGGATTTGTTACATAATTAAAAACATAAGTTTTTAACTTAAAACAAAATATTATTTTTCTGTTCAAAACCGTACTTGTGCAAAACACTCGTTTTTTACCCTAAAACACCATTTTTAACGTGTCTTTAAATGTAAAACTTTTAGGTGATTAAACCCAATTATCAAAATCTTTATTCCCAGTAAGTTTACATCCTTAAACTTATATATGACATGTTTTAAACTTATTTTTCTAGATTTAAAAAGAACATTGTCTTGATGATGATTAAATTTTGTAAAATCATTACTAGTGGTCATGTCCAATCAACACTTGATTACTATCATTTCTAACTTGTTTTTATCTTTTTATTTAAGTCGAAATTTTACTTATAACTCGAAAACTTCCAGATGATGATCACCATATACATGGATCATTTCATATCAAGATCAAAAATACCAATCATACATACATACATACATACATACTACCATTGATACATACATATATATAACTCAAATAATAAACTTTATCTTGTGTACTTAGTTTTCATTTTATCAAAATACACTTTAATAACCCAAAAGATTTTAGATCATGATCACCATCATTCATGGTGCAGGATCAGTGTTGGTCTCACAACACAAGTTTATCTTACAAGCTCACTTAATTTCACTCGGTTTGATGAAGTAGAATCTCTAACTAAGTTCACAAGTAATATAACAAGTTAATGAAAATAAATGAATACAAGAAAAGTTTTTAAAGATACTTGTATATATTATTTCTGTTAGACCCTGAAATGATCATACATGCCAATTCAAGTGATGGTTGATGGTTGTTCTGTTGGCAAATTCCCACAAGTCCAAGAAGAATGCGGGTGAAAATCAGAAGACTAAGTGTTGGCTATCCGTATTTGTATATGCGGATGACTAAAGAACAAATGCTGACAAGTATTTGTTCATCCGCATATACAAATGCGAACAGACAAAACAAATGCGGATAAGCATTTGTTGCGGATACACAAAGAAATGCAGACAAGTGTTTGTTCATCCGTATTTGTCAATGCTGATGACCAAACACTTAATACTGAAGATAAAACAAGAAATGCTGATGAAGCTCAAGGCATCCGCGTTAGTTAATACGGATGTTCAACAACAAATGCTGATGAAGACTCTTGTACTTAGACTAGTATTTTGATGTATTTATTAGGGTAGTTTAGTCTTTTTGTACAGGCTTTATGTCAGCCTATAAATAGAACAGAATATCCATGATATGTAAGTTTTTCATTTGTAAGATACCTAGCACTCAAGTTACGAGGTTCTGTGGTTGTCATTTTCACTGTTCTTGAAAACCCTAGCATCCATTGTAACTTGTTTGTTCACCAATCAATATACAAGCATTTATGAGTATCCTTACAACATTTAATGTTCTTTTTTTTAGTATTTCTGCTACTTAATCATTGACTCAATCATCATATTTGATCCTTGTTGACATCACATCAACAGAGAATATCATTCTCAGACCCAGTTAATTGGTATCAGAGCATTGGCTCTCGGATTCATCCTAAGATCTGCTAAGATCTTGGTTGAAAATCGATTGATCTGGTGATTGAGTTGCTTATTAACAAATCTCGGTTGTTAATGAGTATACAACCAAATATACCAAAAAACTTCATCTTCTTTCACTGATCTACAACTAAAACTAACTGAAACTCATCAGTAAACTTTAGATCTATAAATGAAACCAACAACAAGTACATAAAATCAACAAAACAGACTCAAAACATAACTTTTGGACATTCAAGAAACCCTACTGAATGCTGCTGTTCATAGAACTCATATAATATACTGAAACCGTAGACTGTTTGGACTTTTGGACATAAAATCAATCTAAACCATACTCAAACTTTCTAAAATCAGTTTATTAACAATGGATTCTATTAACTTTGTTGAACTTGGTCATGCTTCTAAACCTCCAATGCTTAAACACAAATCTGAGTTTAAGCAATGGAAAATCAGGTTTAGAAACTATATTACATGTATAGATCCAGATTATTGGATATCAATATGCAAAGGGTCTTATATTCTAGTGTCATTGAATGCTGACCAAGCTGCACAATACAAGACAGTCAGAATCCCTATTGAGGATCCTAATCTTAATCTTGATGATGATGATTACATGAAGATTAAGATTGATCTTAAGGCCTACTCCATTCTAACTCAGGCTTTAAAGATGGATGTCCTCAAAGGATTAGAAAAATACAGCACAACTAAAGGTGTATGGGATGCACTACAGATCATGTGTGAAGGAAGTAGTGAGGTGACTAAGATTAAAAAAGACAAGCTGATTAAATAATATAAACCTTTCATCACACCAAAGGAGAATCTATTTCAAAACAACTTCATAGATTTATCCAACAGGTAAATGATCTGGGATAAAGGGGGTCACCTACAAGGTGAAAGAAAAGAACAAGAAATGCTCACAGTCTACCTGAGAGTTGGAAGCAGAATGTGAGCATGCTGAAAAATACACTTGATTGGAGAGTACAAGTTTAGATATCATGATAGCCAAAATTGAAGCTTTTGAGTTGGATGAGAGAAGCAGAAACTTGGTGGACCTCAAGTTATTGAGGCATACAAATTCCCATCAGAAACTCATTTTGTAGAAAATGCCTTTATTACTGAAGAGGATGATTTTCTGTCCTCTAGAGATCAATCCAGATCCACTGGATTCATTGCTTCATCTCAACAAAAGAAGCAATCATCTCCTAATCCATCCACTTCCACACCCACAAGCATGCCGGTTGATCACAAATCTAAAGAATAAAAGGCTACTTATAATTCCTTTGTTGCAAGTTTTGAGGCATACTTGGAAGGAAGACTCACTTCAGCTCACCTAATTCAAGAAGATCTAGAAGAAATGGATCCAGATAATGTTGAAGAAATGGATTTACAATGGAAAATGTCCATGATTGCTATGAGAGCAAAGAAATTCTTCAGGAAAGGGAAGAAACTAAGCTTGAATGAAAACAAAAGCTTGGGTATGACAAATCCAAGGTGAAGTGTTTTAACCGTGGTATGACTGGCCATTTCTCAAAGGAATGCAATGCACCCCGAAGAAACAACAACAATTACCAAAGAAGCTCATACAGTCAGCCATCATCCTCAAATCCTCAATCAAGTCATTAAAATCAGTTTCAGCATCAGCATCATCAACCATCACATCAAAGTCAGCATCAACTAACTTAGCAACCATATGGAAACAGGCAATCAACCTCAAATGTACTTATCATAAGACAAGATGGAGTATGTGACTGGAGTTTGTATGCAGAGGAAGTCAAACCTCAATTTCAAAATCATGCACTCATGGCTCACATCAATGATAGCCCATCTCCCATGCCATTTAAGGTAAAATCAAATCTCTATAGTGAAAAATGCATCACAGAATTACAAGGATACATAGAACATAATCATAAACTGGCTGCTAAAAAAGAAGAGAAGGTAAAATCTAAAATGTTAAGACATGAAATGAAAAGCTTTGAAATTAAAATTAAGTCATTACTTTCAGATATTGAAAAACTTCACGGTGAAAAGTATACTCTTGTGGCTGAGAATGAGAGTTAACTGAAGTGTTGACCAAAACCAAAGCTAAGCAATCAGCTACTGAAGTGAAACTTGAAAAGTTTCAATTCTCTTCTGCCAAACTACAGGAGTTACTTGACTCATAAAAGGAGCCAAATGACATGACTGGTATAGGATATAATTTATGTCCTCCACTATACAATGACAATTACATTGTTATGCCTGAGCCTCTTACTTTGCCAAAATCAATTGAACCTAAATCTATTGGAACTAAGACATTAGTTTCACAAACAACCAATCCTCAAACTAACCCAAATATTTACATTGAAAAAAATGAGGATAAAATCATATTAGGTCACCCAATCATGATTAAAGAATGCTCAGACAAACATGTAAATGTCAAGAGACAAAAGAGTCTAGTCAAAGCCATTATAACTTTTATGAAATTCATTCCACAAAGATTCAAAGTGATTGGAAATGCTGAGGTACCATTGCAAACCACTGCTGAAAGCAGGTCTGAGGGTGAGACTAAATCTCTAAACAATTCAAGCAAATCAGACAAGGTTTCAATGAAGCCTAAAGGTAAAACTTCAGCATCTCCATCATTTAAAGCAAAATCACCAAAGAATTAATCACCTAAAATAAAAATTGATCTGAGCTCACCTCCTAAATCAAAACAAGAATAGGTTTTGATATTTTTAACAAAAAGGATGTTGAACAATTTGATACAGAGGTGAGAAAGGCTCAAAAGAAGCAAAGACATCATTAAACAAGAGACACAGTAGAGTTATGAAACAATCTACTGATATCACAAAGGATGAACTTGCTTCTTCAATCAAAACAAAACAAAAGTCAAAGTTAAAATCAAACAAGCACCTTGAAGCTTTATCTTCCAAAACAAAGATCAAACAGATGTACTGTGACATTTGTGACATGCAAAATCACAACACAGATGAGGACTATTTCAATCAATATTGCTCAATCTGTGACATGAACAATCATTCAAACAAAAATTATTATTTTAACAAGTATTATTCTATATGTGATATGACAAATCACAATACATCAGATTGCTTCTTTAATCATAAAGACTTGAGAGTTCCTCAAAACAAGCCCATTTCTCTAATTTTAACTGTTAAAGTCAAAGCTAGAAGTCCACTGCATAATAGACAATCAAGAATCTTAAATTCTGATGATGACTTCTATGAAGACTGGCAGTCAAAGAGGTCAAACAAAAGCTAAATAAAAATATAAAACAATCACTCAATGTTTATCCAAGATCTAAAAATAGTGATTTCTGAAAATAAAAAATATGCATAATTTCTATTTAGAAACAGGGATCAAAGGTTTGATGACTCTTCTGACACATCAGTTGAAATTGAGAAAAAGAAAACAAGAAGAACCCCACACAAATCAATCAATGCATCATCCTCTAAGTCACAACCTAGAGGAAAATACCAAAAGTTACAGTCTTAGATAGAAACAGGAAACCCAAGACCATTATGACTTGGGTTCCATATTCTAATTAGTTTCTTTTGCTTGTAGGGTCATTCATACAGGTCCAACAGCCTATGGTACATGGACAGTGGATGCTCCCGACACATGATAGGAGATTATTCCCTCCTTCATGACTTCAAGCACATTCAAGGAATGACTGTAGCATTTGGTGGAGATTCATAAGGTGGTAGATTACTGGTGAAGGATCTGTGACAAATGGATTATTGAGCTTTGATAGAGTGAATTACTACGAGCAACTAAACTTCAATCTTCTTAGCATGTCCCAGATCTGTGACAAGAATTATTCTACTCATTTCACTGACACTTATTGCTATATTTTAAAACTAGGATTTCAAATTTCTGAAGAATGGGTTGTCTTGAAGACTCAGAGGAAGAATAATACTTATGTCTTAAACCTTAATTCAGCACATCCTAAAGAAGAGGCATGTCTCATGTCTAAAGCATCATTTGATGAGTCACAACTTTGGCATAGACGCTTGGGACGTACAAATTTAAAAATATCAACAGATTGGTCAAAGGAAACCATGTAATTGGTCTTCCTCAAAAGGAATTTCATTTCATTGACCGCTGTTCAGCATGTCTCAAAGGAAAACAACACAAGTCGTCTCATAAACCAAAGCTTATGAACACAAACAATACTCCATTGAAGTTACTTCACATGGATCTTTTTGGACCATCCCATGTTATAAGCATTGGAAAGAAACAATATTGTTTGGTGATCATTAATGATTATTCGCGTTTTACATGGGTTTTCTTTTTTACTTCATAAAAACGAAGCATCACAAATAATAAAGGACTTTATCACCAAGATTGAGAATCAACTTAATTATAAAGTAAAATCAATTAGAAGTGATAATGGTACCGAAATCAAAAATGAAGATCTAAGTTCATTTTGTACAACCAAAGGCATTACTCATCAATTTAGTACAACTAGGATTCCTTAACAAAATGGGATAGCTGAAATGAGAAATAGAACACTAATTGAAGCGGCATGAACAATGCTAGTAGATGGTAAACTACCTATTACCTTTTGGGTAGAAGCAGTTAATACATCTTGCTTTGTACAAAATCGAACTTTGATAGTCAAAGAAAGCAACAGAACACCATATGAACTTCTCTTTCACAGGAAACCATACATTTGATTTTTCAAGTCATTTGGTAGTCCTGTATCAATATTAAACAACAGAGAGCACTTAGGAAAGTTTGCTTCAAAGTCTGATGTGCTATTCTTTGTAGGGTTTTCCTCAGTCTCAAAGGCTTTCAGAGTGTTTAATCCCAGATTAAACATTATTGATGAATCGACTAATGTTCAATTCAATGAACATTCATTTCCTAAGTCAACTAATGGTCCTGACTGATTGTTTGATATTGACTTATTTACTAGATCTTTTGATCAGTTTCACTTGTCATACGCAGGTAACCTACAATCAGCTAAATTTTCCAGAACAATAGATAGAAGAGATGATTTTTCCATGATTACTCCTACATCTGCTGATCAACCAGATGAAGATATTCCTTTATAAGCTGATCCTGTCAGACAAGTTCAGCAAAATCAGAGTGTTTCAACTGAGGCTGGTCCAAGTTCAATACCAACTCCTTCTGATGAACCATCAAATAAAGTGAGGATTCAAGAACCAACTGCTGTTCAAGTTGAAACTGAGAGAAATACAAATGATGACAGCTTTCAAAGTGCTGCAGATGCCCAAGCGGAAACTGGTGAAGCCTTTGATTACTTTCATCACTCTCCCATATCACAGACTGAAAATGCCTCTTACCATAATGAACTGAATGTCTCCAACCTTGATGTATCTATTGCTGGTGACTCTATTCCAACCACCAGGATACATAAGGATCATCCAGTATCAAGCATCATTGGTGAACTAGATAAGCGTTGACTAGAAGCAAGTCTAGTATTGCAAACATATGTTTGTTTTCTTGCTTTCTATGTCAGACAGTACCCAAGAACATAAAAGAGGCTCTTTAAGACAACAGCTGGATTGAGGCAATGCAGGCAGAGTTGCTCCAGTTCAAGAAACAAGAAATATGGCAACTGGTAGATCTAGCCAAAGGTCAATACCCTATTGGTATCAGATGGCTATACAGAAATAAGACTGATGATAGGGGCATTGTCATCAGAAATAAAGCAAGATTAATGGCTCAGGGATATACACAAGAAGAAAGAATAGACTATGATGAAGTGTTTGCCCCTGTAGCCAGATTAGAAGCCATTAGACTTTTCTTGGCATACTCTGCATCCATGAAATTCACTGTATACCAAATGGATGTGAAGTGTGCTTTTATCTATGGCAAATTTGTTGAAGAAGTCTATACGAGTCAACCTCCAGGCATTGAAGACCCAGATTACCCTCACAGGGTATACAAGTTTGATAAAGCTTTGTATGGTCTACATCAAGCCCTACGAAACTGGTATGAGACTTATCATTTTTCCTTCTTACACATGGATACTAGAGAGGGAAAATTGACCAGACTCTCTTCAGAAAGAGAAAGGAAAAGACATGTTACTAGTCTAGATTTATATGGATGATATCATTTTTGGCTCAACCAACAAGCAACTTTTCAAAGACTTTGAAGATCTCATGCATTCCAAGTTCCAAATGAGTGCAATGGGAGAACTCACTTTCTTCTTAGGGTTGCAAGTACAACAAACAGTAGATGGAATCTTCATCAATCAATTAAAGTATATGGAAACCATACTGATGAAATTTCATTTTGTAGATTGTCATTCTATCAGAACTCCTGTTGATACTAAGATGAAGATTGGGCCAGATTTAGAAGAAAAAGCAGTGGAGCAGGCTCACTACTGATCTATGATTGGATCACTCATGTATCTTACAGCTAATAGACTCGACATAATGTTTGGTGTATGAGTTTATGGCAAGTATCAAGCAGATCCCAAGGAATCTCATGTAAATGCAGTTAAGAGGATATTCAAATATCTCAAGGGCAAGCCTGCACTTGGATTATGGTATCCAAAGGAAGGAGATTTCAATCTTTATGCATTACTGACAGTGACTACGGGGGATGCAACTTCAATAGGAAGTCCATATTTGGTCCCAGACTGGTCTCCTAGTAGTGCAAGAAGCTGACAAATGTTTCTGTTTCAATCGCAGAAGTTGAGTATATAGCAGCATCAGCTTGTTGCTCTCAAGTTCTCTGGATTCAAAACCAGATGCTTGATTATGGTTTTAACTTCTTGCGCACACCAATTCACATTGACAACACAACAGCTATGCTTATTAAAATAATCCAGTACAACACTCAAAAACAAAACATATAGAAATTAGATATTACTTTTTGAGAGATTATGCTGAAAAAGGGTTAATCAAATTGATACAGGTTCACACTGATAATCAATTAGCTGATTTATTCACTAAGAAATTTGATCCAAGTAGATTGGAATTCTGAGTTCAATTAATTGACATGATTAACCTTGAGTAAAAAATCAAAATTTATAAAACATTCAAATATTACAAAAAAGATAAAAAGAATTCATCTTGCAAAAGTATTTGTTTTATAATATTGGGAAATGATATAATTACAGTCGTTATATCATTCACTGTGCTTATTTCAAAATCTAAATGACTGACATGACTTATCTAATATGCGGGTATGCTTAGCTTGGAAAAGAAAACACATAAAGTGATGAACTAAAGCTTATATTCAACTGTGAAGCTTTCATCTCAAAGTGTGTGTAAGTATTAGCTCATCCAAATATGTGTGTGTAGTAACCTCAACACACCAGGTAATGATACCTTATGAATCTTATTTACTTACATCAGTTTCTCCTTTTTTTGTTGAGCAAAGACTCGGAGAAACATGCACATAGTGGTGATGTCATGATCCAAAAATATTCCCAATGAGGAACACATCCAACTCGGATGAAGAAATAAAAGAAATACATTCCATGTGAATATACAAAAGATTCCCAAAGAGGATCACCTTCCAAAGTGAAGTAAAAAAGAATACCAATGTGGATCAAACAAACAAAAAGGATCAAAGTAAAAGAATCCAATGAGGATCAATCAAAATGAAATATCATAATTTAAATGACCTGGTTATATAAGCTGTTAAAAGTTCTACCATTCATTACATGCAGATAGTTGATCTTACCATGCTTTTAAGTGTGAGGTACATGTTGAATACTCAATCAACTCAAAAACATGATAAAGATCACTAGCATCAAATATTAACAAAGCTTGAGTTTAAGAGGACAAGCATACCTTCAATCAATACGTTCATGATTATGTCCATTTTACTAACAATTGCTTGCACTTGTGAAAGGTAAGATTGATATGATCCCAAGAAAGTTATATCACTTCATGTACAGATAAGAAAACAAAAATCGCAAAAATAATTTCTCTTTAATATTTTAAATCTTTAAAAGTTTTATCCAATATGGATATAAACTATAGGGGGAGTAATTAAAATTTTAAACATCATGTACAGTAGTTTCCTTTCTTAAAAATATAAAAAAAATCAGAAAAATGATTGTGTTGGTGCAGAAGTTGTACCATAGTATCTTAGTATTTGAAGACATCTTAAAGCACAAAAGTCCAAGATCAGTCAACACTAGGAAGCTTGTATCACATCTGGTGTAAAATTCAATCCAAGAAAGAATTGACAACCCAAGCAACAGTCAAAACTTCATAAACAACAAATCAACAGACCCATCTTCATAAAATTAAAAGCAATAGACACAACTTCATAAAGATCAAACATCAAAGCAAAAGCAACCAAAACTACCCACAACAGAAACATTAAGTTTTGACAAGTTCAAAAACTTAATACAGGTAAGAGCATTGGTTAATGAAGGTGAAGGTAACCCAAGCACATAACCAATGCGGGTAATAGTTTTGAGATGAAAAACACAAGTAAAAGTGATGCGGATAAGTTAACTCTACCGCATTAGTCTCACAACAAATATCTACAACAAAGTTTTCAAGTATGAAAACTAATACGGACAATGTTGTTCATCCTTATTTGTTTTTCTCAGCCGCATTTCTCAGATATGGCTGAAATCAATATTAAAACTTTGTTGTGTATTTGTATCATCACAATTAGAAGTGTGCTCACAGTCTTCTATCATTATATTTGAAGTTCAAGAAATGCGAACAACTTGGTTGTGCATCCGTCTTTGTTGAAGTAAATACGGGAAGATAAAGACTTCAGCATTTGCTACAGTGAACAAATGCTAGATAAGTTAAAACATTCGCATTTGCTACAGTGCAAAAAACTCATTTTAACTTAACTTCCACATTTGCTACATGTTCAAGTGTCTGACAACTTAAAACTTCCGCATTTACTACAGTACACAAATGCTACCAAAGTTTACTCTTCCGCATTTGCTACAGTAAACAAATGCTGATAGTTTTAACCTTCCGCATTTTCTATAGTAGTTGATCGCAATTGTTTTAAAACTTGTATAATTTGTAAAAGATATTAAAATTGACTATTTAAACAGATCATCAGAGGTCACTTAATACTTTTCAAATTTGAGTGACATTAAAACGCGACGAGCGAAAAACCTTCCTACTATTCTTCATCCATCTTCAAAATCATTAACATCATTCTAATTTTTGTGTTCTTCGAATATCATATTGTCTCCTTTTCGATTCTTAACCTCGTAGTATCGAAACAAGGTGATTCTCAGCAAAATCCACGATTTACCCGTCGAACACATGATGAACTCAGAACCCTAACATAAAGAAAGATTCATAAAATCATCATCAAACTAAGGATTGATATACATTTTCGAGTTCAAAGACACAAATGATCATAAAAATTAACATGAACAAGTGATTTTCAAAACCCTAAGATTGTCGCATGAACAGGGGATCATCATACTGTAAATGTCGACTTCAAAACCTAAGTTTGAATGTTAAAACAGACTTTAAACAGAAAATTATCATCAAAATCAAAGATAATCACAATAAAACAGGTCATGCATTGTAAAATCAAGTTAGGTCAAATTGCAATGAAACAGTATCCATGATTCTTCAAATTTTGACTAAATAAAGTCAAAATTTGAAACAATCAACTTGATTTCACCAATGTAATTGATGATTATGTGTCATGTATTAACTCATATGCATATTATGCAGAAGCTAATGGCAAATCTCACTTGGAGTAAACTCCATAATGTCAGTGGATTTCTTGACCCTGATGTCCTTAAAACTGAAGGACTCTGAGACATTGATTAGATTTATCTCCACTACTAGAGTTGCTCATGCTATTACAGTGAGACCTGTTATCTATGAGAACTTCAAAAGATCATTTTGGAGTACTGCTGAAGTTGTCAAGATTAATGGTGTCAACACTTTATCTGGAAGAATCACCAATGATCACACCCTTTCTATAACTGAACAAACTGTGAGACAGTGTCTATAGTTTGGTGATGATGCTAACTCTCCTTAAGAACTTGAATATGAGGAGATCATGACCTTCTTTGCCACCATAGGGTATGAAGGAGGATATGAAGGAAAGCAGATTGTCAAAGGGTTGGTAGATTTGCAATGGAGATTTTTTATACACTTATTCCAGCACTATTTATCCAAAAGAAAGACAAGAAGGAATGACATTCCTATGACTACAACATCTACTATATGTGCTTTGTGCACTAACAGGCCATTCAATATGTCTATGTATGTATTCAATGGTTTGGTGTCAAACATTCAAGAAGGAAGAAGACATATGTTCCTTATGTACCCAACATTCCTTCAATGCCTCATCAATGAAGCATTTCCCCAACTGACACCTGTAAGACTTGTAATGGACATTCCCCATGACAATGTCAAGTCCTATATGTACATAAAGAAGAGGGATCCTAGAAATTTCTACAGTGGGACTTTCTTTTCATTACTTCCTTGGATGTTAGAGCAGATCAATCAACAAGAAGAATAAGAAGATATAGCTTAAGTAGATGAGCCACCACATGAAGAAGACGAACAAGCTGCTGCTGATCAACAACCTGTTGATGAGCAAGCAGAAAAGCACAAGAGGAACAAAGGCCTATGTCACCATATGATGATGTAGGTGGTCTTCACACAGGACCTTCTATTCAAGAAGCTGAAATTGCTTCTCCATTCAGACCATCACCTATTCAGTCTCCACACATGTCTCCAGCTCACTTTTACCCACCTCACACATCTCCAATAGCTACATATTCTTTAGAGTCTGGTGAATCTACCAGTTCTTCAGATGACTCAGATCATCTCCGGATGAGGTGGGTCACAGCATGAGAATGCCAGTGAGACAAGCACAATCTGAAGCAGGTCCTTCTGAAAGTTATGCTAAATCAGGAATCAATCAACCTGATAAGAAGGATGAAGTGATCAATGAGCTTTTGTTGAAAGTGGAAAGGATGAAAAGCTATTGAATAGAAGGTCTGGCATTATCCAAGACGGACTTAAAGAGTTGGATGAAAAAGAATTAGAGATCAAGAACTCAAGACATACATGAGGCTAAAAATCAAAGAAGGACAAAGAAATTGATGCACTTAAGGCTGCCCTCACAAAGCTAAAGAAGAAAACAGCGGGCATGTTGATACTGTAACTGTACAGACTCTTGCCATGGAGGAACAGGAAAGCTTGATTGAAAGCCAGTCTGCTCTCATTGCTGATCTTAGTAGAGAAAATAAGACTTTATTAAAAAAGGTCTCAGAACTAGAGATGCTGATTAAGATAAAGGAGGAGTTAGCTGAAGAGTAAGAAACTAAAGGTGATGAACAAGAACAAAAGGATGATGAACAAGAAACAGAAAGAATCAACTCTAGCCATGGTTGTCTACTCTAGTGAACCATCTGAAAAACAACTGAGCAAGGCGCCGAGCTTAGCGATCTCATCAAAGAGCTTGACAACTACACTACTGGAGAGTTCATCATTGATGATGAGTTTTGGAAATTTGTAAAAGACCCAAGACCTCCAGTAGAACACATAGTGGTGATTTCTCAATCTCTAGTGCCTTTGGAGAGAGAGTTGAGTATGCAGATTGTTCCTGCAGTCACACTTTCTGAAGAACAAAAGGAACTCATCAGAAAGTTATATGAAGAAATGAAAGAAAAAGAAGAATCTACTGAAAAGCAAGAAAAAACCAACACCAACAACAGGTGAAACCTCTGTGCCATCCTTATCTAGACCATATGTATACACTTACTCAAGGAAGAGAAAGGAAATGTCTGAGAAGGCTAAGGGAAAATGGCCTGTAGAGGAAGAGGAGCCTGTAAAGAAGAAACAAAAAGATGACCCAAGGAGTTTGGCTGCAATAGCTAAATTTCTTGAAGAAATGAAAGGGTTGAGGCATAATTGAAGAGATGATTGATATCATTGATTTGTAAGAAGGAGAGATAGAAGGGGATACCAGGTTGATGAACCTATGATTAAAGACAATCCAATGAAGGTGGAATCCTCAGTTGAAGAAATGGTGGAAAAGGCACAAACTGATGATCTAATGATCAATGCCATGTTCCTGATCAACCACGGGTATGATCCCGATAAAGTGTTTGGATGACATATGAGTCAATGGTGGAAGAAGTAAGGAAAATGAATCAACTTTTTGATCCTACACATGTGACTGAATATGAAAGACAATCAGTCAAATCTCCTATAAAATTCTCCACTCCACTCACAAGACAGTCTAAAGCTCCTCAAGCTTATTATCATGATACTTATACCATGAATAATAAGGAGTTAAAGGATTACCTATCCAAACAAGGATACACTAAAAAAATACTAGAAAATATGAAGAAAAACTCACTTAGAACTGTAATCCTTCAAATGATAAATGAAAAGAAAGACAAATAAAGAAGGTAGAAGAAGAGGTTGTAGGAAGAAAACCCAGATCTAAGTTATCTGCTCAAGATATCCAGCTCACATCCAAAGACCATGATGTCTTGGCACCCATACTCAATAGAAATCCTGAATGGTTCATTGAACCCTCTTAATTAAAACTTCAAGAGGGGTTGACCACTTCAGAGATGATACAGGGTGCGTCTGCTCCAGAGGGAAAGACTGACATAAAGATCATAGCCTGGAAGTATGATAGTGACTAGAATATGTTCATGATCAAAAGGATCTCAGGGCTGGTCCAATTCTACATAGAATACTCTACTCTGGTGAATTCCCTGCAGATTCATGATCTGAAGGAACTAGCAGAGCTTGAGCTTATCAATCATCATGCAATGCATAGGGATATGAGTTTGAAGAGATTCTAAAGATTTTCAAAAGAACTAAGAACTTTGAATCATTGAAAGCAATTTGCTGAGGAAAGACAAAACTTTTTAAAATCCCCTAGACAAGAAAGAAAAGCAAAGAGGACTGAAGAGTTGGTATTTCCTGAAGTGAATGTAAACCAATTAAAACATTGAAGAGAAGATGGAGGCCGGTACTCACACTTCCATACCAATCTCAAATGTTTGTTTTGATGAAAAGACTTATGAGATGGTAATTGAAAGGAAGTGGGGAGGAAAAGAGGGGGATGAAATCCATCTATTTAGTGGATATGAGGTGAGACTTCTTGATGAAACTTATGTCCACTACATCTTCTCTAGGAACTTCAGAGAGATCAATAATAAGCTTGGAGAGGCTGACATGTATTTCTTTCTAAAGTGCATTAAGATTTTGAAGATGGGATATGACAGGATCAAGCATAGAGAGAGCACAGAAAGAAGAAAAAGAATCCTCTTAACCTGGGACACATTATAAAGCTTGAAGTAGATGCTAATGATCTCTCCTGATTCATAGAGATGGGTTTATCCACTATTGGTGTGTGGGAACCTGTATCTCTAAGGAAGATGCCAATTGAAGCAATTCATGCTATGATACAAATGAAGATCCATGTTCCGAGTAGAGACAGGATGAATGAGGCAAGATACTTTTCTAACATGATCAAAGCCATTCTGAATCCAGTTCTCCCAGACCCAGGTACAACTCCATTATCACCGGTCAAGCACCTGCAAAAGATCCAACATATTCTTCACCACCTCAACAACCTTCAAACCCTTAAAGTACTTAGACTGTATAATCCTTAGGGGAGTATTGTTGTTGGACCCTGAAAGGATCATACATGCCAATTCAAGTGATAGTTGATGGTTGTTCTGTTGGCAAATTCCCACAAGTCCTAAAAGAAATGCGGGTGAAGATCAGAAGACTAAGTGTGGCTATCCGCATTTGTATATGCGGATGACCAAAGAATAAATGCTGACAGTATTTGTTCATCCGCATATACAAATGCGGACAGACTATATAAATGCGGATAAGCACTTGTTCTTCCGCATTAACTAATGCGGATACAGAAAGAAATGCAAACAAGTGTTTGTTCATCCGTATTTGTCAATGTTGATAACCAACACTTAATACTGAAGACAAAAAAAGAAATGCTGGTGAAGCTCAGGCATCCGCATTAGTTAATGCATATGTTCAACAACAATGCTGATGAAGACTTCTGTATTGACTAGTATTTTGATGTATTTATCAGGGTAGTTTAGTCTTTTTTGCTGTCTTTATGTCAGCCTATAAATAGAACAAATATCCATGATATTTAAGTTTTTTTTTTTTAAGATACCTAGCACTCAAGTTATGATGTTCTGTGGGTTGTTATTTTCACTGTTCTTGGAAACCCTAGCACCCATTGTAACTTGTTTGTTCACCAATCAATATACAAGCATTTATGAGTATCCTTACAACATTTAATGTTCTTTGATTTAGTATTTCTGCTACTTAATCATTGACTCATCATCATATTCGATCCTTGTTGACATCATATATTCTCGGACCCAGTCACCAGTCTAACTCTTAATTATAAGACTCTTTCAAGCATAGTTACAGAGTTACAATGAGAAACTATATATACTACTATTTACAGCCGGTTATACTTGGATAACAGCTGGAATTTACAACTAGACAAATACTACATTGCTAGAAGTAAAGCATCTAAGATAAAATACTATCCTAGATTAGGTAATCATGACAAGTCCATTACTTATCTTTTGTCACCAACTAAAAATGGTAACTGTACTAACTGATAATGGGTGAACAGTGGATTAAAGCATGGTCAACTACATGGGCGTGGGAAGCACCATGCAGTATATCATAGATTGCAGCGGATGTCAGATAGACCATACTTATGTCCACTAGTTCGTAGTTGTTCTTCCAATGCTAAATGGCTTTGGAGGAATAAGTTCTTCCAAGGCCATTATACTTCAGAAGAATCAACTTCTTCTAAGTCTTCTGCAAGTCTTCATGACTTTATTATTCGGAAGACTATATCTTGGATCTTCTAAGTTTGTATATTTCGAAGGAGAACTACTTAGTCTCGGAAGACTGAGTTGTACCTTCGAAAGTTCTTCATAGTTGAGCTTCAGAATATCTTTGACTTGTCTTCGGAAGAGCAACTTTGGCTTCGGAAAACCACTTCAATTGTACATCAAAATCTTTGAAGTGTTGTTACACCAGCCTCATATGATCCAAGAGACTCCCCCTAGGCTGATGCTACCAAAACTTCACTTCCTTCTACTCCTTAAAGTCTTTAACACCAGGGAAAGCAGATATTGTATGTCACTTTGTTCTTCCTTGATGTGGTGTGAGGAGCTTATACAAGTCATCCATAGAGAATAAATCCAATCTGTTGCTCTGGATGACATGTACCCTCTGCTACGTCCCGCTGAAGAGAGTTAATTGATAGGAATACTAGTCATATTCCCATCTAACTATAGGATCCAAAGTTGGACCCTCACCATCTGTAGGAATGTTCATCCTTTTCTGGTTGCACCTTCTTCTTCTTCGTTTGCTCTCCTTTTTAACTCTTTTTCAGTCTTTGTTTTCTTTGTAAGCTCATTAATATGAATACTACTTAGATGATTTCTAATGTGAGTAGCAATCTGAGAGTTTGAGGGATTGGAGAATGGTCTCTCTGCTAATTAAGAATGTTCGATCTGCTAGAGTATAGTAGAGCTGATTTATCAAGTCTGTTCACTTGACCATTCTCCCTTTCCACAGCAGAGCTGTGTGTAGCTTCATCGACGAACCTCCACTGGACAATTGGCTTCTAGGATAGAGGGGCTTAGTTGGTAGCTTGTCCCCTTTTCTTGTGTCCAGCAGAGTCACCGGTCTTCTTCTCAACTTCTTCTCTCTCTTCTTCTTTAAGTATGTCTGAGTTGGTTGTAAAAAGTTGGAGAGCTTGGTCCAGTGTTACCCTTGGTAGATCAATGAATGCATCTTTTATGAGGGAACAGGAAGAGCCATTAATGTATTTCAGCTTAACAAAATCTTCCTCACAAGAGATGTCACTCAATGTTGTGTAGTTGGTAAGATTCCTTTTGATCTCCTTGAACTCTTCTAAGGACATGGGCTTAGATGGTTCAGAAGATGGTTTGGGTAGTGATTAGGTTTGGGGTTGTGTTTTGGGTTTAAGGATAGGTGGTGATGGTTGTTGAGAAGCAGTGTGTGAGGGTCTAAGTAAGGCTGATGGTGTGGGTTTAGGGGTATAAGGTTCAGTGGTTGGCTCAGTTTTAATGGGGAAGGAAAAGGGTATAGTATGCTTGTGGTTTGGGTGCTGGTTTGGGCTTGGGAGTTGGTTTGGGTGTCATCCTATGAACACTTTGGTTTATAGGTACTTCCTCCTTCTTCCTAAGCGAATGTAAGCCTTGATGTCGTTGACATGTTGCTGTAGGGTCTTTAGAGAAATTGAACCCACCTGCTTGCTAGTGAATCCATGGGCTTTAAGGTAGACTTTCATTAAATCCTATCACTCACTTCACTCTTGACAGCTGCAAGCATTGCCTCTTCCTCCATTTTCTTTCTCTCCTTCAGCTTCTCTCTGGTAGCCTTCTTCCTTTCTTTGTTGATTTGATCTTACTCTTTGTGAAAAAGAAACAAGATCGTATCATGATCATGATGTGCTAGCTCCTTCTGAGAATAGCCTTTAGCGCAGAGAAAGGCTATTCTCTCCATCCTCTTCTTCTCCATTACCTCATCCATCTTTCTCCTCTTTTCCTCCTCTATGGCCAAGCTTGCTGCTTCCTCCTTTTGTTTTTTGCAGCAAGGTTGCCTTCTCTATCTTCACAAGTTCATCAAGTAGGAGTATAAGTATTTCTTCTTTGTCTACTCCTAGGCTGATGAGCCTGTCTATGACCTCCACTCTCCTTTGGTTGTTGATATTTTCTTGAGCAGCAACTGCTGCTTGCTGCTTGCAGGCAACAGCTTCCCGGTATCAATTCTTCCTTTCTTTCTTCTTTAGCTTTTACAGCCTTTCCTCCTCTAGAAGGTCTTCAGTAGTGAGCTTATTCCTCCCCTTAGGATCAGAGGAAGATTCAGCCTTTGGAGACTCAGGTTTAGAGTATTCAGGTTGGGGAGAGTGGGGTTGAACTCGTGGTTTATGAGATATGGAGTTGTAAGGAAGTCCTCATTGTTTACCTCAGAGGCTAGATCAAGAATGCCCTCTGTGATGAACAGGTCATCGGACAAGGAAGATAGTTCAATTATTTCTTCCACAGCTTGGATCTCTGCTTGGAAGTAATTGGAACTACCACCTGTCCCTTCTAAGTTGGTTGCTGGGCCATCAGTCTGTATTTCCCCTTCGAAGTTAATCTCAGGTTCAATAAAGACCTTAGGTTGACCAACTTCCTCCTCAGAGGTAGGTGGTGCACTCAGCATTTGAAGCTCTTCAGCTTCAAAATAGGAAACAACTACATTAGGGGAGGTTGTTCAAGGGAGAGCTTATTAGAAATGTGATTAAGAATCTTTTAAGGTCAATAAGAATCCTTGGGTCCACAGGGAAGATGGTTGTAGGGTGTTGCTATGTGGGATAGAAAGAAGATGGCATCGTGAAGTTGTAGTTGTATTGGCAAGGCTGGTTCCATATGTCTTTATTTCTGTACTTTCTCCCCCTTTTGGTAGCATCATCTTAAGAATAAGCTGGAGGAAGAACTTAAAGAAACTTGAATTGATACATGCCTAACAGATTTCTCAATCTGTTTCTTAGCTAGTTGAGCCTTGATTTTCAATCTCAAGTTGTAGAGTGGCAGACCTATCCTCTAAGTCTTAACCTTTGATTCAAGGTTTGAGACTTTAGAAAGTATGTCTTTGATAGTGAGTTATAGACTACCCTCATCTTCTTTTGAAGAATCATTAGGAGATGAGATAACATACATAGTATGTTCATCATCACCACCAGTAGTGGTTTCTTGGTGCACTAGATACCCTTGCTTACTGATGTCTCTTTTAGAGGCATCAATTGGCAAGGTTGTCGTAGAATCAGTCTCACTGATGTTACCACTATCCTGAGAGGCTAGTGAAACACTATCAGTAGTGGCAGCTAAGTCTACATGAGTCACCTTCACACTGGTTGGACTCACCTCAGTTACGCTTAGCTGATGTGGGCTAGACATCAGATGTTCCCTAGGGCTCATTTGATCTTGAGAGTGTGTGGTAGATCAACTGAAGGGTTTTAACATGTTTATCAAAGCTCATATAACCTTATTTATATGAAAACGTAGCGTATTTTTATGTTTTAAAACATGTTAATAAGATGGTTATTAAACCCTTTTAATTAACAACCCCAAACCATGATCATTATACAAATGCATACAATGAAAAACATAAGATACTTGAAGTATACAACCTTTGTAGCAACTCAAAACAAACTTGGTGAGGTGAGGGAGATGAGTTTTGTGGCTGAAACTTCAAGCTAGAAGTCCTCAAGAGGTGATACCCCAAGCTTGTACAAACACCCTCTTGCTAGGTCTTTCAACCCAACTTGTAGAACTCTCCTTTTGTTGAATCTTTTCAGCCAGAACACTTCTTGCAAAGCTGAAAATCCTTGTTCTTTTGCTCAAAAACCCAAGATTAGAGAGAGAGAAAGGAGAGAACTTGCTCTTGTGTGTGTGTGAGAAAGAGGAGAATGCAAGAGAGTTCAAGTGGGGTTAATTGCATGTCCTTGAAACAAGAAAAAGGGAGTTTCCAAGACACACAAGGGGCGGCCGAAAATTGGTCCCCTTTTGTTTTCCCTCTCAATTTAAATTTTATAAAATACATACTCTTGCATTCTACTTTTATAAAATTAAACCATTTTAATTTTATAGCACTTACACACTATTATATGTCATTGTTTAACTAATTTAAGCAATGAAACAAATATCCCTCATGAACAAATTATATATATATATATATAATCTTGTTCATTTACAAAAGCAATGATTTAGAAAACCGGTTTCTAAATTGGTGCTAATATTTATTTGTATGATCTTATCAACGAATAATATTTATCGGTGTTTGTTTGGCTTGTTATTGGGTATGACCTGACTTGGATCATATCACACTAGCCACATCAATTTCATATGTATCTTGGGCAGATCAATTCTTTCAATCTCCACTTGCACAAGATTCATAGAAGATGATGCAAGCAGCAATAACGCCTAGCAACGGTTTGCTACCCCTAATGTATATGACTGTGCCATTCAATAACATCATCCTTTTCAAGTGCCTTACTTGAATATGTTTTAGGTGAATTAGTCATTTATCCTTTTGTTACAGATGTCATGTTAAATCCAAGAACACAGAATGATCATTCCTTGTTGATTTAACTTAATCAGGCCTTAGACATCTAACTCTCAACGAATAAGAGGAACAAATTCCATCTTGACTACATACGTTTTCTCACAAACACCTCGTGTCATACCTGAACATACCTTATGTACTGTCCACTATTTCAGGACAGTGAAGAATTAGCTCAAGGTATAATACTTGTGAATATCAAACCCAATATATATCTCAGGTCGGAGGATACCAAATGATATTCGCCTTACTCAAATTTACTTATGATCAATCGATAGATTCCATGTAGTAAAATTTGAGATGCGGGTTAGTCCAATATTTGTATCCCACAAATATCTATGAACCTTGGTAGCAACCCATTGCTCTATATTCATCCTTATGAATATCAACCAATCCAAGTTCATAATATCTTACCCTCACACTTGTTCCCACAAGTATGAACGACTACGGACATTTAGAGTAAATAATTTACTCATGGATTAAACATGCTAAATTGGAACATTAATTGAAAGATTATAACCAAATAATTTTATTCAAATAATAAAGTTCCACATATTCAAATACAAAATTTGATCAAGTCCAATCACTAGAATATCGAAGTCCTAAGGCATAAGTGGACTTTCATGCTTTGACTTATCTAGGAGCTTCGTGAATGGATCCGCAATGTTTTGATCAAAGTGAACTTGTGAATACATATCTTTCTCTTTTCAACTTCATCCCTTATGTAGTTGAATCTCCGCTCATTATGCCTAATCTTTTGATGTGCACGGGGTTCCTTGATTTGAGCATCATACCCTCGTTATCATAAAAGATTTCTAAGGGGTCTTGAATGGTAGAGACCACCCTTAGATCGGTGATAAACCTTTATTCATGCAGCTTCCAAAGCTGCTAATGAGGCGGCTATGTATCTGTTTTGTAGTGGACAATGTTACCCTATTCATAATGGAGACATACCCCGATTATGATCGAGGATCATCTCGATTAGTTTGGAAATTCGCATCCGTGTAACCCTTTACAACGAGTTCCTCTTCACCAGATCCATATATTAAGAACATATCCTTAGTATTTCTAAGGTATTTCAAATACTCTTAACAGCCATCCAATGGCTATTACCTGGATTCTGCTGATATCTTCTTGTCATGCTTAACGCGCATGATACGTCCAGTCTTAGTGCATATCATCGCATATATGATGGATCCTATAGCAGACGCATATGGGATGTCCTTCATACAATCTTGTTCATCCTTTGAGCTTGGTCATTAAGATGCACTCAATATTGTCCCTCTCTGAATAGGTACCATACCTTTCTTAGAGTTTTCCATCCTGAATCTTTTCAAGATTTTATCATATATGCACTTTGATTTAGACCTATCAACCGCCTCGATCTATCCCTATAGATCTTTATTCCCAAAATATAGGCGGCTTCACCGAGATCTTTCATGGAAAAAAATTTCCAAGCCAGGTTTTAACACCTTCCATGGTTGGAATGTCATTTCCAATAGTATTATGTCATCAACATACAATACTAAGAATGTGATTACACTCCCACCAGCCTTTTTATACACCAAGCCTTGTCAGCGTTCTTGATGAAACCAAATTTCTTGATCTCTTCATCAAAACATTGATTCCAACTTCTCGATGTTTGTTTCAATTCATAGATTGATTTCTTTAACTTGCATACTTTATTAGGATGTTTGGATCGACAAAACCTTCAGGCTGAACCATATAGACATCTTCCTCAGATATCCATTTAGGAAAGCATTTTGACATCCATTTGCCAAATCTCACAATCATAATGAGCAGCTATGGCAAACAATATCCTTATAGACTTTAGCATCATCGCACATGTGAGAAGGTTTCATCATAAACAACCCCTTGAGTTTGAGTGAAACCTTTTGCTACAAGTCTTTGCCTTGTAAGTATCCAAGTTTCCATACGTATTTTGTTTTCTTCTCGAAAGCCCACTTGCATCCAACTGGTTTGGAGTTAAGCGGAGGGTCAACCAATTCCTAAACTTGGTTGTCATACATGGATTGCATCTCTACATTCATGGCTTCCAGCCATTTGTCACAATCCGAATTGGACATAGCATCATGGTATGTAGTTGGCTCATCGGAGTCAACCTCATAGCATCCATCCATGGAAAATCCATATATTTCGGTGGAATGCTAACTCTACCAGATCTTTGAACGTTTTGTGTGTATTGATCAACCTCTTGATCATCATCAACCTCTTGTACAGCTAGTGTCAACAAAACGTGTATTGGCTTGTGGATCTTGATCTTCATCAATTCCATTGTTCTATGCGTCACTCCTTCCATAGGACTTGGCTTCCAAGAACTCTGCCCTTCAAGCAAAAATCTCTTTGCTCTGTAGGATCAAAGAAGTAGTATCCTATGCAGTCTTTGGGATATCCAACAAATATACACGTAGTGGATCGACTTTCAAATTTGTTTTGGTGTTAAGCTTAACATAAGCTTCACTACTCCATACCTTTTAAATATGATAGTGATGGAACTCTTTCCATGCCATATTTCAAAAGGTGTCGAATCCACTTTCTTGGTTTGGGCCATATTCCAATACGAGCCATGGAGATTAGTGCGAAAACCCAAGATGATAAAGGTGGTAGCTCATAGCCTTAATGAGTGAACCATATCAAATAGGGTTCAGTTTCTCCTTTATCAGAATGAAGAACTTAAATA